>BJFM01004165.1:0-13322 GCA_016586285.1 Arothron firmamentum | reverse complement strand
AATAATAATAATAATAATAATAATAATAATAATAATATATTTTAAATGACATGCCTCTGTGTCCCTTTTGATCATAACCTTAGAATCTGTAAATGGTCTCCATTACATTTTTGTAACATGACACAGACCTCAACTTTCCTGCCTACAGTATATTTGTGTATGATTGTCAGTGCCAAGGGAAAGGGAGAAATATGAAGAAGGAGAAAGGGAAAGCATGTATGAAGAACCAGAGAATACAACAATAAATTAACATATAGTGAATAGTGGCAAGCAAAACATGAACTACTCATACTCCTATACTAACTTAAGTAGTCTTTATTACATTTACTTTGTGATGGGATTAAAATGGAATCAAATGCTTTACTCACGGAGTATTTGCTTTTTGTGTATTTTATTATTTGATCCACCTTAATTGTATAAAGTTTTATTATTCTAGCAATGTAAAAGTAGAAAGAAAGAAAGAAGCTTTTTACCTTGTATACATTTAGAACAGGAGACCCAAATCCATAGAAGAAACGGTTCCTCATCTGAAACCTTCGACCTGCTCTCTGGTCATGATGCAATCTGACTGTTTCCAAGCTGCTGTGAAATCAGTTTGTCCTGATTTACAATGATTAAACGGTCCATTCAGTCAAGGACATTTCACGAAGCTCTGAAAGTACCGTAGCTTCAATGAGGCCACTCTTACAGTTTTTCTTTTTTTGTTGTTGTTGTTTGGTTTTTTTTGGTTGCATAAACACTAAAATCAAAAGTCTTTACACAACTGTCAAAACCTTACACTCAAGCAACAAAACATTGAAACAAGTAATTAACGACTATAAACACAAAGTCAGCCTCACACTTTTTGCAAAACAATACACACAGTGTTTTGCAAAACTGTAAACACACTTGTCTACATTAGACACAGACGTCGATCATGATGTCACATTCTTGCAATTCCAAAGCACTGACTGATAAATCACCACACTCATTAGCCAATTGGCTAAACACACACAATTGAGCAAACACATGATTGATTTATTGTAGACACAACAATTGGGTTTGAGCACTATAAAAAATGGAGCAGGTAAGTTCACTTGCTTTCAATCAAAATGGAAGAAGTCAGAGAAAGAAGAATGAGGCTGAGAGGGAGAAGAAGTAGGAGGCAGAGGTCGGGAAGAGGAAGACCTGAAGCAAGAGGAAGAGGACCAAATTTGACAAATGAAACCCATGCACCACTAGTTGATCATGTCATGAACCATGGATTGACTGATTTATATGAAGAGAAATGAATCCTATTTTCAATAGTCTGCAGCATTGATCTTGTTTTGGTTTTGATTTACCATGTTGTGTATTTGCAGTCTCTCTGTGTACTTCATTACAGTAATCTAATCACTGAGAGGTAAGATTGCTAAAAGTGTTTTAAGGTAAATACAGCAGTTAACTGGGTTAAACAGAGTTAAGCCTCATGAAAAGTGGGTATTTCATATGGTAACGTGGCGTGGTTTTTATAAATGTGTATATTTTTGACAAGAGTGTTTCATTTTACACATTTTCCAAAAACTGTAATTATTTTTATTGTATGTTTTACAGTTTTTTTTATGATTGCTTAGGCACGATTTTGAAAACAGGGCCTGGAATTTCAAAATAACTTCGCACAATTAGCACAACCACACATACAACATGCAGAATGCCACAGGTGCTGTGCAAAATGAAACAATCTCAGTACTTAGATTACTGTAATGAAGTACACAGAGAAATTGCAAATATACAACATGGTAAATCAAAACACAAAACAAGATTAATGCTGCAGACTATTGAAAATATGACCAATCCATGGTTCATGACATGATCATCTAGTGTTGCATGAATTTCATTTGTCTAGTTTGGTCCTCTTCTTCTTAGAGGATGTTCTCCTCTTGCTTCAGGTCTTCCTCTTCCTCTTCCCCAATCTCTACCTCCTCATTGTCCTCCATGGATTTCCCCTCTCTCCCTCACTCTTCTTCCTCTGACTTCTTCCATTTTGATTGAAAGCAAGAGAACTTGCTGCATTTTTTGTGGTGCACAAACCTCAGTGTTGTGTCTGCAATAAACCAGTCTTGTGTTTGCTCACCTGATATGTGTTTTTAACCAATTGGCTAGAGGGTGTGGTTTATTAGTCAGTGCTGTGGATCCTGATCGACATCTGTGTCTATTGTAGACAAGTGTGATTAGTGTTTTGCAAGTCATTGTGGGTATTGTTCTGCAAAGACAGAACAATTTGTGTTTATAGCTGTGAATATCTGGTCCAATGTTTTGTTCCTTGAGTGTAAGGTTTGACAATTGTGTAAAACCTTTGATTTTAGTGTTTATGCAATCAAAAAAAAAAAAAAACAACAAAAAACAACTGTAAGTAAAGCAGAATGAATTGCCTTGTGTATGAGGCCTTTTCTTGTCCATCACATGTTAGAATAGAATACAATAGAACAGAATGCCTTTATTGTCATTGTATGGTACAACGAAATTGTAGTACAGCTCCAGTTCAACAGTGCAACAAGTAATAAATACAGTATACGCATATCTACAGTATGAAACCTATTCACAGTATAAACCTATCTACAGTATGGACCTATCTCCAGTATAAAACCTATATACAGTATAATATACAGTATGTTGTGTATATATACACACAACATATATTACCGCTATGGGCCAACCAGAAATAATCTACAGCCTAACCCTAACCCAGACTGTACTAACTATACCAGACACAACGTTGTAGCTGAGGAGTGAACCCAGAAAAATTAACAGGTGCAGATTTGCATCTAGAGTCAATTATCAGAGTGATGTTATTTTATCTATTTATTTGATGTTCATTCTAAAATGTCCAGGACTGACATGAATCTTTTGTAGGGTTGAATTGTCACATTGTTACATGTTATTTAATTTTGATGAGAAACCTCAAATCATCTCAAACAAAAGCACAAAGGCCAAATGAAAGTCAGGGGAAGGGTGAGGGCTCCCAGTCCGATCAGGACTGTCCACTAGACACCGTCAGCCTGTCCTTCAGCCCATCCCTCACAGGCTGAGGGACATTGCAACACAACAGCCCTCAGCAACAAAGAGAGGATGAAAGGCTGGTCACAAATCAAAGACAAACCATACATTTTATCGACTGGTCTGGAAATGGACTACATTTAAGTAGCTCTTTTCTTGTCCTCACACACACACACACACACACACACACACACACACACACACACACACACACACACACACACACACACACACACACACACACACACACACACACACACACACAGACACACACACACACACACAGACACACACACACACACACACACACACAGACACACACCCATACCCTGGTGACAGAGACAACCTCACACTGTCATTAGGAAGAGCCATTCATGCCCATTCCTTCACCAAAGACGCCACCTCAGCAGCTATTCTGGGGATCAGCATCTTGCCAGAGGACACTTGTGTTAGAGGCTGGGGGCCTGGGGGGCAGGAAGTGGATGACGGGAATGACAGTGAAGAGCAGGCTGAGTGCACACACAAGAGGATTTGTGAATAAGTCCTGAACAAAACAACACCGAAGCACAAAGACTCCACCCCGGCAACCAACATATGATGAAAAAACCAATAAAAAGAACCTGCTGGTTTTTCTCTGTTTCATATTTTGTTTGTGAGTTTTTTCCACCTTGTGTGCAGTATGATTCCACTCAGCCTGCCATCTGTTACTAATGCAGCCTGCAAGACTGGTTGGAATGAGCACAGGATCCTTATTTCCTTTGCATAGATGTTTTAAAAGTGATCAAGCTTCCTGAACCATCACGATGCTTCAGCTTTTGTTTTGGCAGACCTGAATGGAAACACGTGGCATTAAAATTTACAGGCTGATTTCTCCCCTCTGAGTCCAGCTGGATGATGAATGAGGTCTGTTAATGTACATGTGTATAGATGAGCAACTGTGTCCTGAACACACCCTCAGGTGTCCCAGGAACAGAGCACCTCTGCAGGATTGGTTCCTCACGTGAGGCTTCACACTCAGTCTGCTTCCAACACCCCAAAGCACAAAAGACTATGTGTGTGTGTGTGTGTGTGTGTGTGTGTGTGTGTGTGTGTGTGTGTGTGTGTGTGTGTGTGTGTGTGTGTGTGCGCGCGCGCGCGAGTATGTTCATGCATAAATATTCTAAATCAATAATGTTAAAAAAGTGAAATTTATATTTTAAAGAAGAGGTAGGATGCAAAACATCTCTCTCATGGAGTCTGAAGGAAACACAACTTTCATCAAATGATCTGACACATTAAAAACATGAACAATGTGTAAGAAGCAAAAACACAGCAGGAAATCATGATCTGTTATTGTCTAAACACACATTTTATCTTTGTCTTTAACTCCCCTGGGCTTTCAACAGCTCACTGCACCTCCTTCTGCTCACCTGTCACCTATGTACTATAACACACACACACACACACACACACACACACACACACACACACACACACACACACACAAATATAGATTCATACACATATTCAAAAACTGGCTGTACTCCCTGCTCTCACACAGATACGATCCCTCCATCCCTGAAAGCTGTAGCAACATTATTTATTATTTTAGTATAGATGCCGTCTTCCTGTCAGACTGATCCGTTTCACAGCAGTCGTGTGTGGTATATGTGGCAGATGTGGCAGAGAGCAAAGAGAGAGGAGAAGGTTCGAGAGATGGAGGGGGCGGACGTATCAGACGCACATTCCCTTTTTAGTTCATAACTGCCAAGGGTATTCATAATTAATGAGGACAATTCTCCAGTGCCCAGATGACTCATACTTTCTGTTACTTTAGTTTGGATCGACATGAAAAAAATCTGGATTTTTGTCCCAAAAAGGAAAGGCCATTGAGGTTGGGTGGACATCTCCTAGCAGGTGTGTTGAGGATGTCTCAGAGACAATAAAGCTTCTGCCAAAAAACTGTTAAAAACCATGTCAAATTGCCTGAGAAGAGCAAAAACATGCAAGAGAAGAATACAACTCATTTTAGAAGAGAAGGTGTACCTACACACTGACCTGAAAACAGAGCTCCCATTTTAGAGCTTAAGCAATTTTGGATGTTAACTGAGAGCTTTCATTTGATATTTTAGTCCATCTTTTTAATTATACAGTAGAATGCATAAATCTGGAACGGTGTTTTTGCTTTAGTTGACACTTAATAACATTTCTTGCGAGGATTTTTGATATTATTCATTTATGTTACAACAGATATAATGTGTGATTTTATCTGAAATATAAAATAAGATCGTGAATGAGGAACAAGCATTAAATGAGGTTATTAGGTTTATCTTGAACAGGAAATGGCTTTGCTCTAGCTGAAGACACAGAATCTGATGCTTCAAGGCTCTTTCCACAGTCACGCTGGAATAACGCCAACGCACACAACCCAACACGACAGTCAAGAGAAAACGTCATCGACCAGCAGGGGCTAGATAGACCATAAAAACTATTTATTATATTTCCAGGATACATTATATTTATTTGTCAATAAACACTCATGAATTTAATGTAACAATAACTTTTTAAATAAGGACAGATTCAGCTCGATCAAAAAAATTCTGAAACAGAACTTTAACAATAATACTTCAAAGTAAATAAATCATGAAAATAATTTTGCTCAAAGCCATTATAACTGAGAATTTAACTAATATTGCACATTTTCATGATATAAATATGCCTGGGGCTATAATAAAAAAAGTGGAGCTTCCGTTCAAGAACCATATCAATTTAATGCACATTTATTTGCAGGTTAATAATAAACTAAGTGCAGGAGATAGAAGAATAGGAATGAAGTTTCACAGGCTCTGGCAGGCTAACAGAAAGAGGTTGTCGCAAGTAAAGTTCATAAAAAGAGGAAAGAGGATTTGCCCTGGTGCATTCCACGAGCAAGTCCGTCCCACTCTGTTATCATTTCATTAAGCGATATCAAGACTTCTTGAAATAGTCCTGCATAGAAAAATAATGAGCTTTGTTAATTCTGAACTGTGAAGTCAGAGTTGACAGCAGGGGTGAATCACAGACCAAATATCTTCTGCTTGTTTCTTTGAGGGTCCAGCGGGTGTGTGTATGGGTCGGGATCATTTACAAATCAGCCGTACAGATACAAATAATGTAGGACTTACAAAATAAATTCCCGATTACGCTTACATGGCAAGCACCTTTGTATTATTCTATGTTCAGCATTTTCACTGTTCAGAACCTCCGACTGTGTGTGCGTGTGTGTGTGTGTGTGTGTGTGTGTGTGTGTGTGTGTGTGTGTGTGTGTGTGTGTGTGTGTGTGTGTGTGTGTGTGTGTGTGTGTCTTTAAGATCTCCCCCCAAAGCATCACAACATCTTGTTAAGTATCATTTTAAAAAGAGAAACTCCATTTAGAAAACACTATATTCAACATGGCTCTTTACATTTAACAGAACAGCTCACAAAAACCATTCCACAGGGAAAACCTGTTCGGCTGTGGCTCCGTAGGGGTGGTGGGGAAAGACACGTCTCCCAGCACACTGACACCAGTGTGTAATCCAGATCAAGTCCACAGATCTTATTACACAGGAAAACATATCCCCACAGTGGAAAACAAAGAAACAAATAAATAAAGGAGTCATCCTTTGTGGGTATTTTGCTCCATCAAATAATAAAACAACATCTATTTATTTCATTTTATATATACTTGTATTGTCAAACAAGAGCTTTTCGTGACACAGTTGGAAAAAACAAAGAAGGAAAAACCGAGAGAAGAACCCATGTGAATAGCAGCAGAAGTAGCATGACTGTCTGGTTGCCTGTAAGGCCAAGGTTCATAGATGGTGATGGTCCAAAAGGAGTTTTCATGTGAACTAGAGCCACACTAATTCTAAGAGCTTTTTGTAGCGTGGAGCCGTTTTGTCTCTCTCTTCATTGGTCTTTCGTTTGGTTTCCAGAAGGCACTTTTCTTTTTGCTATATGAGCGGTTGCAGATACAGACAAAAGCTGGAGATTGTGTGTGTTAATGGTGTGTGTTTCTGTATTCTTACACATACAAGAACTGGCTATAGCTATAAGGGTTCTTGTCCTAGTAGCATTACCAGAAAGGTTGCAAACTAACCGTATACTGACTGTGTTCACTATATATTAATAACCACTTCAATCTCTCCTCAGTTTAACTGACAACTGTTTTGCGGATAATCGACCACAACCTCACCAGTTCCCTTCCTGTGCTGAACATCTTCCAATTCACGCCCATAAGTGGTTTGAACCAGTAACTCTTTATAATTTCACTCGCCTGAGCAAATGGTTACTGAGTGAAGAGTAAGAACCAATGTCTGAGAGTGTGGACATCAAACACAGTCCCTATATTTTGCTTAGGGCAGTCTGCTCCTCCAGCACCTGAAGGTAGTCAGGTGTTCCCTGCAGCTTGGCTTTCAGTTCGTAATACTCACTTTTTCTCTGCTCGACCAGGATCTTACTGTGGTTCCCACCTATGAGCGAGGATTTCTTCATCTTCCTGTCTAGTGTTGATTTCTCAGGGTAGTGGATCTCATAGCCACCTATCCCTGCTGTCTTAAACTCTCGTTTGCTGTCTAAGAAGCTCTGGAAGAACATGTTAGGCTCTCGGTGGGGCAGGAATTCTTCCAGTTCATCAATGGTGCTGAGGCGTTTGTTGCGCTCCAGAGTTGACAGCGCTTCCTTGTCTTGCTCAGCACTGTTCCGCAGGATGATCTTTTGCCTATGTGGGTCTGCAAACTTAAACTCGGCGTCAATGTCAGAGGACCGTCCAATTCCGCAAGTATGGCTCTTCCTAATGTGTTCAATGGTCTGGGGGATGAACGGTTCTCCTCCAAGGTCATCCCCTGGGAGGAAGCCTTTCTTGGTAGATTTATGGCTGTGTCTGTGAAGCTGTAGTGACATGGAGCCACACTCTGGATTCCCAAGACCCTCCTGTCTCCCAACTGGTTTCTTATTCCGTCTTAACACAAAGACAAGAAGGCAGAAAGCCACAAACACTGTCAGGATGAGCACCACAAGGATGCTGAGGATCATGATCGATAGCGGTACAGGTCCTCCTGGTGGTGCTTTACCAACTCCAGCTGGTGCCACAGAGGTCAGAGTAGGGGTCGCGCTCGTCAAAATGAAAGGAGGCCTTGCCACAAGCTTGGGGCACATGATCTCATTCTTCAAGAGGCGCAACTCTGTGTTGGAGAACTGAGCAGGAGAGGCACATTTCACCTCTTTGGCAACTACACCAGCATTTAGCTTCTCCAGCCAGAGTTTGAGAGCGACAAGATCGCAGGAGCACTCCCAAGGATTCCCCTCTAGGTCTATCTGGGTCAGCGAATGCAACTGGTCCAAGACTCCGCTGACAGGCAGAGTCATGAAGTGGTTATTTTTCAGATTCAGTCTTGCTAAAGAGATACCAGCAAAGATGTAGGCAGGGAGGCTTCGCAAGACGTTGTTGTTGAGATAGAGGAGCTGAAGATTTGGTAAGGGGTTAAATGTGCCTGCAAGGATTTCCTTGATGGCATTGTATTCCAGATATAGATACTGCAAGTTTGAGAGACCTAAGAACATTTCTGGATGTAACTGTTCAATTTGGTTTCCATTTAAATACAATCTCCTAAGGTTAGTGAGGTTTGCAAATGCACCTTTCTGGACCGTAACTATTTGATTGCTTCCAAGATGTAGGAAGTCTAAACCCTCAAAACCTTGAAAATCAACTGGGCTCATTTCATTAATGTAATTCTCACTCAGATGAAGTTTCTTGGCATTTGGGGGTCTGGGAATGAGCTCAACTAATTTTCTAATGTTCCTTTTCTGACAGCTAACACTGATTCCAAAGTCAGATGGGTGGGCTTTGCAAATACAGGGCTGAGGACACACCAGTTGAGGATTCTGAAAGGAAATGATCTGGCTGTTTCGTCCTAATGGGGGCAAGCCAGCTACAATGCCGTTGCCATAAACTTTTGAATCTATAGATTTTGGTGGTTTTGTAGTCATGGGGACCTCTAGGCTTGGTGGCATTTTGGACGGTGTCTGATTGTCATCAGGCATGGGTGGCATTTTGACATCAAAGTCACTTCCTGTTCCCATGGGACAAAGCTCCTGTTTGTTGGTTTCCTTCAAAAGTCTTCCATATAAATCAATTGGTGTTTCACAAATTGCCTCGCCAATAAAAATGTTATAGGGCATGTTTTCAAGCCAGGCCTTCAGAGGAGCTAACTCACAGGTACAATTCCAAGGGTTATCATCCAGCTGCAGCTCTACGATGCGCCCAATATGCTCCAGCACTCCCAAATAAGGAAGCCTCTGGATCCTGTTCCCTCTTATATCCAAGTGTGTAAGAGAGGCAAAGCGAAAGATGTTGTCAGGAAGTAGCTGTATTAGATTATCATTTAGGATGACCACTTTCAACTTGTGCAGTTTGTTAAATGCTCCTTTTTCAATGGTTTTTATCAAGTTGTAGTCAGCCTGAAGGTATTCCAGGTTTTCTATGCCTTGGAAAGTGTCTGCTCGCAGCACCTTCAGCTCATTATTGTTCAGGTGCAACTGTTTCAATGCACCCATTCCCATGAAAGCTCCGCCTTCTATGTTCTGCAACTTGTTGTTCCCCAGATGCAGTGACACAGCGTGGGTAAAGTTGAGGAATGAGTTTGGATAGAGGATGATTAGTAAGTTGTTCTGAAAGTTCAGGTGGTACAGTGATGATCCAGGTGGGATAAGCTGCGTGGGCCGGTACACCGTTATCTTCTCACAGTTGACATAGAGCACGTTTTCCACTGACATGCAGGAGCAGGCGCTGCAGGTTTCAGCCATCAGGTCTGATGGTGATGGCTCAACCATCTGGGCTTCGTCCAGCATGGATGGGGAGGAGAGGGAGGAGGACAAGGAGCCAGTGATGGAAGAAGAAAAAGCTACCCACAGGAGTATCAACAGCATCTTGCCAGTTAGAAATCCTCCCCCAGAAAACCATTTACCAACCTTTGGAGAAAAAAAAAAAAAGGCGCAGGCACACACATTTACCACTGATCACAGAAACATATGCTTGTTATTTCACTCACATTTAATTAAGTCTCAGTCTTTTTCATTTCCATTAAAATGCCTACAGTAAACCACTGAGACATCTTCTAATGACTGTCCTTTTATAGAAATCATTGCAGTGCGCAGTTTTGACAAAATGATTCACCACAATTATCTGCATCAAAAGCTTGATGCAGACTATTTAATACTGCAGGAGAAATGTGGACAAAGCAGCATACTGCTGTACCTTAGTGTACCTAATTCAGACATCCCCCTTCCAGAAAATGTCTAAGCCAGCAGCAGCGTGTGTGTCCACTCTTCCCCTCTCAGCACATTCACATAATAGAGTCAAACGGCTGCAGTACTGCTTTTTTTTTTTTTTTTTTTTTCCCAGAGGCTCATTTGAAGCCCCTCTTGTGACGGGGAGGGAGATCTGAGACTGAGCTCACAGTTATGGATATGTTTGACAACTAGCAATGGTTACCAAAATTAATTAAGAGTAAAGCATTCTAAATCTGTCAATCTAAAATGAAAGAAACGCTTCACTCACCCACAGCTGCAGAGGTAATCAATGCGTGCCCCGCAGGAGACGCGCAGAAGGGTCGGTGAGACATGGATGTGCGCAAACGGTCTTCGACAGTGAGGGAAACAGTTTCTGGGCGCAACACGGCTTCTCCCGGTCCTTTATTCCCATTCAGGCTCCTGTATGTCAGCCCCAGCCAGGAGAGGAAGAAGGAAGAGGGTGGATAGAGCGGGGAGAGCGTGCAGTGGAGATGAAGAAAAAGGAGAAGGGGGGGCTCCGATCTCAGCCGATGCGTTGCTTACTGACGGGCTCCCCTTGCTTTGAAATATCGCCCCACTGCTCATTCGTACCCCAGGGTGGGTGTACTACCTCCATGGTAGAGCGTGCATTTGCTTACAGGGGAGATCGAGGCAGAAAGAGAAAAGAAGAAAGGAGGGGGTGGGGAGGCAGACCTTACAATGCGTCCAGGGACTCAAAAAAGGCGTGAAAAAAAGGCGCAGAGGGAATGGTGGCACCAGAAAATGAGTCAGTCATTCTAAAAAATTTTCCCAAGAGCAAAGCTAAGAAGAAAGCAGAGGAAAGTGTTTCCTCATGTGTTCAAAAATCAGCCATCATGTCAATAAAACGTGACTCTGAGACAGGAGGCGAACCGGAATACCGCAAAGCAGCCGCCAGCTTCAGATCGGCACACTGTTACAGAGGTGCAACAGAGTCAGACCAACACAGCCAGAAGGTCCCCATCCGTCCACATGAAGAACATCCCATCATGAGAGGAGCGCTCCCTCAGTCCTGCAACAGAGAGAAAGCAGACCACCTAAAGCTAAAAATGAAATAAATATGAGCAATGCGGTGATTCAGTCCGCTGTGGCGCAAAAACTCTGAAGGAAAGTGGGGATTCCCCCTTAAAACGTCCATCTGTGGGGAAAAGAAAGGAAAGATGTGGCCTGTCCTTTTCCTGTGACAAGGAAGAGTGCATTAACGACCTATCCTTTCTACAGCCGCATTCAGCAGCGCTACCCACACGGATAAAAGAGCAGACTGCGGGAGAAGAGAGAGAGAGAGAGAGGGAGGAGGGAGGGAGGAGAGACAGAGATGAAAGAGAGGGAGGAAGACAGCAGGGCAGAGGACAGACAGTTGAGAGATTGGTAGGAAGGGGGGAGGAGGGAGGGAGAGAGAGGAGAGAGAACAGGGGTAGAGAGAGAGAGAGACAGGAGGGGGAGAGACGATTGAGAAGGGAGCGAGAGAAGGGAGGTAGAGGAAGGAGGGAGGGATGTTGTCACTTCTAGAAACAGGAAAAACTTTTAGGGCAGCTTTGAACAACAGGTTGGCTTTTGCCATCACCACCGGTGCTCTTACTACTCTCAATATTTCTACTCTCATTATTACTATTCTCATTATTACTATTGTCATTATTAATACTCTCATTATTACTTTTTGTCATTATTATTACTGTTGTCATTATTATTAGTTCTTCTGCATTAACAGGAGTTCAATATAAAAGCCTAATTTTGTGTGTATGCGCTCGTGAGTGCACGCTGCAATGGAATCTGCTGTGCTGCCACATCTGTGAGCAGCATTACAATTACCTGAGATAAAAACAGACAGACAGAAAGGCAGGCAGGCAGGCAGGCAAAGGAAAGCAAGTGAACAGAGGAGTGGGCTGAGATCCACCTGAGGACAGGTGGTGGTGGTCCCATCCTGTATCGCTCTGATCGTTTAAGCTATGTGTTAGTTGCAGATGTCTGACAGCAGGGGGCGTACTAACAGTTACTGCTGCTGCTTTAATTGTGTTTTATCTGATCAAAATACTGTAAATCAGCCAGATACCATAACAACAGCAGTCATTAAGGGTAGAATGGAATCTTGGGTTATCTGGACATGTGAAATAAAAGTCTGTGAAAATAAACAAAGTTAGGGTTACTTAGCTTGGAGTCAGGAAGACTTTTGTTCTTCTCATATTACACTTAATGGAACTACTGGAAGTTCCAGTTCTTTACTGGTGGTAAACACACGGTTGTGGTGTGAGTGAGACTATTTTAAATAAAGGTTGAATATGATTTTTCCTTTTAGTTTTCTTTATTCTTAGCTCAAAAATGATGATTTACCCAAAGACTGACAACAGTTGTCAGATGAATTTCTTATTGAATAATAAAGGTAAACATGCGATTTAAGGCATATTTAGTTATACGTAGTTATCAGAGTCTTTCTAATGTTGAAATGACAGATGGGGCTTTGACACCAGCTCAGGTCCACACCATTTATTTTCTAGTCATCATTAGAAACTAGTTTGTGATTTACTCTCACAGTCCTCTGACAACTGACTGTGTGTATGCTTGTGTATGGATTAGTGTGTGTGTGTGTGTGTGTGTGTGTGTGTGTGTGTGTGTGTGTGTGTGTGTGTGTGTGTGTGTGTGTGTGTGTGTGTGTGTGTGTGTGTGTGTGTGTGTGTGCTGATATTTGACAGTCTTGGACACGATTCCTACGCTGGCCACAAACATCCTGTGGGACGTGGGCCTACCAGAGAAGCATACGGTTTGCCAGCGCCTCTGTTTCTGTCTCGCGCTGGCACTCCCTGTGGGCCACAGGAAGGAGTGACTCTGTTTGTCCAAAAAATACAGCAAAACCAAAAACACACATTCTCATGCGCTGTAATCCCATTATTAGGATTAAAATGAAGCATTTTAATATGTCTGTAGGGCCAGAGGTGGTACACCTTCCAGACAAGACTGTGTGTGTGTGTGTGTGTGTGTGTGTGTGTGTGTGTGTGTGTGTGTGT
>BJFM01004162.1:0-15381 GCA_016586285.1 Arothron firmamentum | reverse complement strand
CCCCCCCCCCCCCCTGCAGCTCCCTGTAGTGGGCCTGTGTGGAGCTGCTCTCAGGGTCATTGAACGCAGCATTTCCATAACCACCGACCAATCAGGGGACCTTTGTCTGCCCCCCAGCCCTAAAGAGCTTTTAACAGCTCTTACAAGGTGCAAAATAACCCGCTGAGCCCCCCCCCTGTTAGCGGCTAACAGCCGCTAACAGTTGCTAACAGTTGCTAACAGCTGCCCACAGCTGCAAACAGCCGCTAAGAGCTGCTAACAGCCGCTAACAGCTGCTAACAGTTGCTAACAGCTGCCTCCAGCCGCTAACAGTTGCTGACAGTTGCTAACGCCGCAAACAGCCGCTAACAGCTGCTAACAGCCGCTAGCAGCCGCTAACAGTTGCTAACAGTCGCTAACAGCCGCTAATAGCTGCTAACAGCCGCTAACAGCCGCTAATAGCTGCTAACAGTTGCTGCTGCAGGGTGAGCAGGAAGGCCTTGACTCCTTCACCACCCACAGGTCAGCCTGTGTGAGCAGCCGTCGTTTACAGATGATGGATGGATGATGGATGGATGCGCCTCCACGCATGTGCACGGATCCCCGTCAGGAGGGGCCGTCTCTCTGCTCAGGAGGAGGAAGCAGAGAGCGGAGCTGCCTGACCCCAAACTTAAATGTGAAGCAGAGGCAGAAGAAAACACAGCTCCAGCAGGCGGCTGGAGCCTGACGGAGCTCCGTCAGGCTCCAGCAGGCGGCTGGAGCCTGACGGAGCTCCGCGCCTGCTGGACATTTCCCATCATCACACCAGAGCTCGCCAGCGAGGGAACAGCTGATTTCATTATTTACGGCCTCTGAGGCCAAGAGCAGCCCAACCTGGGAAAGTTCGGGGTTAGCGTTAGCGGCTAACCGGGCTCGGTGTGGTTTGTGTTTTACAGCGCCCACTGGTGTTGAGCGGCGGTTGCTATAGTGACCAGAAGTAGCTGCCGGGTGCTGCGTGGACGCCGTCGTGCTTCAAATGAGCCGTTGTTCATATCAGACGAGCTAAGACGTGAAGGTTGCTCTCCTGCAACATGTTTTGTTTCAGATCCGGGTTTTTCCGGTGCGGCTGGTTTGCGCCGCAGCCTCAGGAAAACGTGTCCTGTCGGCGCCGACGGCGGCCCGAGCTGCAGCGCTGAGCAGCAGTTCTCCTTCATCACCCGGAGAACAGGCAGTTTACTCGCTAATGAACGCTAACGATGACGTTCCAGGCCTGCTGGCTGCAGCCAACAGCTTCTTCCAACATTATGAGTTCAGCATTTCCACGCTTCTCTTTCCACCGGTAACCTGGAAAACCAGCAGCACTCATTGTGGGGAATCTTGTGCATCACTGGAAGGACTGATAAAGAACAAAAACTTGGATTTCTGGGCTCCAGTTTCCATTTTTGCTGCAAGAATCTTCCGAAAAACGTTGAAACCTCTGGGTTGACGTGGACGGGCTGGACGTTAATCAGCTGCAGCCGTAAAGACTTCTGCTCGTTAACTCGGACGTTTAGCGCGGTGTTATTAAACCCTCTCACACACACCAGGCTGTAAAACTGTCTGCTTTTAACGGGCTGATTAATACCCAAATATGAGCCAATCTGAGGCCCCCCTCTGGGTCCAAACCGGGACAACCCAGATCCTGCCACGTGAGGCAGACACACTGTCACGTTTGGCACCACAAAACAAGACTTTTGACACCAGAACCACATCCTCCTCCACCTACTGAACAAAAAGAACGACAGAACACACAAAAACACCGTCATGTTGCTCACGTTAATATTGTTTTGAAGAAATGTGACATAAATGAAATGTATTTATATTCAGTCATGTTAAACCATCTTGTCCACTGATGATTTAGTTGTTGTTTCATATTTATAAGTGATGCAGTGATTTTTGGTTTAAAAGTATTTAATTAAAATCCAAAACTAATTTGAACTCAAAACGTTGTATTTCCCACAGCCCACCAACAGATGGCAGTAACGGACACGGTCACTTATCTCAATATTTAAACGTTAATGATAAACATTGGAGACGTAAATAATCATAAATCCGATTTGTTTGATCTGATGAGCTGTAATGTTTTATATTTATGCTGTGTAAAACGCACAAATGAGACCACGTCACTACTTTAGCTTAAACACTCACCATTAAAGTAAAAGCTCGATATCTTCTGAAAATAACAGTATTGAACAAATATAAACAAATATACGCGAAAGTACGAATAATCATCAAACCATCAATCATCGATCATTATATAAGTTTGGAGGGTTACAGATCTCGACGTCTTGGGAATAATTTTGTAATTGTACGTCCGACTGGTCATGTTTAATTTAGTTTTTGGCTAAAAGACAAACTTACCCTTCTGAATCTGGCTGAATGACTCATCAGAGGGAATTAAAGTTGGCTCATTCAAAAGTCAGAACAAAATCATTTTAAAAATGCTCCAGATTAAGAGAAATCGATCATTTTATCCACAGCACAAGTCTTCTTTATCAATTATTCTTCTTTAGCTAGCACAGCTAGCTGAGCTAGCTAAATTGATCTCCGGTCCGCTCTTTTTCCGGAACTGACGTAAATGTACCAATTTCTCCCGGAAGTTAGTAAGACGCCACAATCAGCTGGCGGAAGGTAAACAGCGGCCTCCAACATGGCGGCGGTAAGAGGTTTTTTTTTTCTCTCTCTCTTTGTAAACTTTTTTTTAATATAACTTTATTTAACTTCAAATGTACAAAGATTTTGCAATGGAACAATGTACAAACAAAATGTACAAACAAAATGTACAGACAGAAGAAGAAAAGAGAGAAGAAAAAAGAGAGAAAAAGGAAGGGGAGAGCTAGGGGTACTCAGCAAGGTTAAACTCTTCTACTAATTTACACAGTTTCAATGCATTTTTCTTTTGCATACATTTCAAAGATGAAAAATAATGACAGAGTTCTTAATGAAAAACAGAAAAAATAGGTTTGGACTATCTATTTTTATGTATAAAGAATTTACCGAGAATGATGAATGTGTTAACAATCAGGTCATGGGATGACTCTTTTACCAGAATTCCATACATAACATTTTTTTTTATATATAATAGAGAGATTGGGCATTTAGAAAATAACCAGTCTTGTAAATCGCGGTAAGAGTTAAACTCAGCTTCTCGGTCGTGTTTCTGATGTCAGAGTTTAATGTCACAGATTATTACGTCCTGATATTCCAGCCTAACACTCCTAATCGTGTCATTATAAAACAGGGAGGAATTTAGTAACGTTAGCTTCTCATTTTAGCAACAACTGGCTATGTTGCTCTGTCGTGATTGGGATAATCCAAGATGTGACGTTTCGGACTATAAAGTTTTTCGCAGCAAACTAGAGTTTGATGAAAGAAAACGACCATGTTTGTGGGGTTAATGAGCGCAGGCGCCCGTTGATGCTGCTGCGGAAGTAGCCGCAGTGACGTCATCAGTCTGCGTCCGAAGCGACCGCCCGGACGAGCCGTTCTATATTTATATTCATGTATAGATCCTTTGTTTTGAATTACCCCAAGTGTGATGTAACGTTTTTAATCGTTTTTATTTAGATGTTATTGTTGTTTTCGGGAGGATGGGCCGGCTCAGTGAAGCAGCAGTGATGTTTGGGGCCTGGAGGAGGAGGTCCGCTGCAGACAGCTCCTTCTTGTCAGAAGTATGCTCACTGCTGCTCCAGAACACTCACACATGCATTCATGCTTTTATTGGCACTTTTCTCCTGCCCTTTGTGTCCGTTACACACTCACACACACACACACACACACACACACACACACACTCTCTCCTCCTGCTGTTTTGGTCATGTACCCTGGTGCTGGGTGGTGGCGTGAAGCGTGGCAGCAGGAACTCTTGGTCCGTTTGGAGGCTGTGATGTCTGAGGAATGAAGAGCTCAGCTTTTCCACGGCAGCGTTTCTGTTGAAAGCTGCAGTTTTCATCTTTGCCATATTGTTCGGGGCTTTTTTGTGCAGCATCCAACAACATCACATTCTTTGGGCAAATATTTTAAGCTGCTGGATTTCATTGTTTTGGTTGTTCTTTCCTTGTCTCAGGACAGCGCCAGCGGGCGAGGAAAGCACTTTGTGTTCTGACCGTATTTGGCAGAAACAGGCAGCCGGATCCTGGAGGGAGCTTCATTAGTTTAGCGCTGATTTCTTCCCCTGACCTGTGATTTGTTTCCTCAGCTCTTACGATATTTAGTGACACTTTGAAACATAAATCAGTTCGTCCTCCGACTCTCATCCAATATTTGGAAATAATAATCCTAATTACACAAAAAGGCTCCCGGCTTCTGTAGCTGAACGGCTGTGATGATTCGGGCCTGTTTGTGATATCAAACCAGTATTTTTAGCCCTTTTTCTGCGTTATTTGTCCAAACAGTGGCGGTCTGAAACCAGGATGTGGCGCTACTGTTGGCGAGACGCTTCTGCGTTAGTGAAAAGCAGGAGCAGCAGCTCCGCTCAGACTGCGCTTTAATGCACCGCCCGGTTAGCACAGCCCCCGCCACGCATCAAACACACCTTTTCTACTGGGACAGAGCAGATAAACTGGTGAAACATTCCAGTACTCTTCTGTCTGAGGTGACCTTTAAGGCCCTGAAGCAGCTTAAAGGGTTTTCCAGAGCTGGGCCGCCTCCCAGACCCCCGCAGGGCTTCACCAGCGTCAACACCCCATTCACAGCAGTGTCTGGAGCCCAGCGGCCCCCCCGGCCCCCCTCGGCCCGCCGGCCGTCAGGCCATCCGTCTCCTCGCTGCACATTTTTGTTTGGGATCTCAGCCCAAAACTGCGCGGCTGGGATGCAGACGTGCATCGGACCGGAACCAAATCAGGCCCAATTTCCATCTGGGCGCCAGATTTTGCTGGTGTTTGTCACATTTTATCAAGAGGCAGCGAACAAAAGTCCAAGATGTTCATGTGTCAGTGTTTTTATCCAGGAAGAGGAGGGAGAGAGAGAGAGAGAGAGAGAGAGGGAGAGAGAGATGCATCTTCCTCTCTGCTGCTGGCGGAGCAGAGAGGCTCCAGGTTCCCTCCGGGGTCGTCGCTCTGCGTCCCGCTCTGTCCTGACAGTTATTAAGTGAGGACGTGCGTGGAACACATGGCTCAGGCATGCTGGTAATTCCAGGAGGTGTCTGTAATGTGGGCAGCAGGCCCGGCGCCCCCCCGACGGCAGGCCGGGCCAAGAAAACGGCCCCTCATGGCTGTTTGGGTTGGGGGGAAGGACGAGGCCGGGGCGCGCTAACACGCCGGCGGAGCTGCGCGTCGGCCGCGTCCGCAGGCGTCCCCGTCCTTGAGCAGTTCAGGGTATAAACCCGCCACAGGACAGGTCTTCAGGACACCTCCTCCATCCAGAGCAGCAGAAGGGGGGCGTCGGGTTCCTTCTGATTTATCTGCCTCCGTTCTGACGCTTCCTCTCAGACGTCCAGCTGCTAGCTTAGTTATTGTCTGTTAAGTCACTTTTTTCATACACACACACACACACACACACACATTTAGGAGGTGCAGGTCTTCTGCTCCCCAGCGGCAGGTTTAACACCTCCTTTCTCAGATTGATGAGCAGCGGTTTGTCAGACGGCCGGGACGCTGACGTGCACGCCGAGGCCGAGATGCAGGGTTGCTGGTCGCACGCCGAAGGCTGCCTGGCCCGTCTGCCGGCCCGCGCCCTCCTCGCCAATAAACAGCCCGTCAAAAGGAGGTTTGTCACCATAAATCAGCAGGTTTTAACTGGGTCTTCGGCCCAAACGGACCCGTCGTTTCCACGCAGACGTCTTCAGTTTCAAATGTTGGCTTTGCTTTTGCCTCCAAATTAAAAAATAAACTTCTGGACCTGGAAATCACGGAACTTTCTTTTCCCGTTAGCTGCAGATTCAGTTTTTCCGGAGCAGAGATCCACCTCTGCTGCTGTCGCCGCGGCGCCCGGCGCTCCTGACAGCATCTGCTCCGCTTTGGACCGCGGCCCCGCCGGCCCCGCTGGCTCCGCACAGCTTCCCTATTTTTCCATCAACATGTTTTTTCAATTTTTATTTCATTTCCACTTTTCATCAACAACATGAAGCGGTTTGGATTTCCTCAGATATGAGCTCTCAGGCGCGCTGGGGGGGGGGGGGGGTCCAAACACGCTCAGGACAGGTAGGAAACCATGGAAACGGACAGGGCCCGGCCTCCCGCCGCTGCTGTGGAGCTGCTCATCAGCTCTCAGGTTCTGGAGAACGTCCCGCCAGGCCTCCTGCCCCGTCCAGAGGCCCGCGGCTCTGGACGGGGCAGGAGGCCCGTCCAGAGGCCCGTCCAGAGGCCCGCGGCTCCCTGCGGTGCCCATCACACACTCCTGCTCTTAGGGTTACATAAACAGGTGTGTGGCCCGTAATCGGGCTGAAACGCATCCCAGCTGGGCTGAGTTTGCGCGCTTGGCAGCACCGGGGGTGGTTTCTTGAGCGTCCCTGCTGTCTTTGGCGCAGGAGCACCAGAGACCGGCAGGAATGTCTCACCTGAGGTGTTGGAGGACGCGGTAATGCTTGTTTACCTCTCTGATGGAGCTGTTTAATCTGGCCGCCCGGTCTGAAGCCCGGAGTTCCTCTCCTGTTCCTTCCTGTCCAAACACGCTGCGCCGGCGGTGCAGTCGACACATCGGCTGCTCTAATCGGCCGTGACGCCTCCTGCTGTTGGCGCCCGTCCTTGACTGACCAGATCGAAATCAGCGTCTTTGAAGACAGCAGATAAAAGCCGCCACGGAGAGTCTGTGCGACACATCCATCACAGATGCCTCCCGCCCACACGTGTACCGGCTCCACCCATTTGATCAAGTTTGTTGAATCAAGGTGACACAAACATGAGCATTAAAATGACTGATAAAAAAAGAGTCGCGATGCTCTTATTGGACAGCAGAGGGCGCCGTTTACGCTTGTATTGGCCTTTGTTTGTGACAGGAAATCTTTATTTTAATAAAGACAAGATAAGAGAAAATACATGTAGTATCTAGGATAAAATGTGCTCAAATTAAAAGCCAAACGGGTGTTATTTCCAGCGCTTTGCTCCTGGGCTCCCTGGAGAGCGGAGCCGGCTGTGGCCAGGTCGCTGTTTCCACCTCATTTGCGGCTGACGTGGATCTGGAGAAAGATCTCCGATCCCAGCTTCTTCATCCGCAGCATTCTTGAACAGTCAAGAGGCCCCTGTCACGAAGCAGTCAGGACTTTGTGTTGCTTGGAGCCGCCGCAGTTTCACCACCTCATCCGTCAGCGGCCCCGGCGGAGCCCGGCGGCAGTGATGGATGCTCCCCGGAGCAGCCCTAATGGACCCGTGGGGACATTCCAGCTGAAAGGCGTTTAAGGCAGCTGCAGGTTTATGTCCGCACCTTCGGGTCGAGCCGGGCGGAGGTGGACCAGCGCCATCAGCCAGGGTTGCAGTACCGGGGCTTCACGTAGAGGGCGCTGTTGGGGCTTTGCTCTTGCTGGCGGAGGAGGTCTTGAGCGTGTCGAACACCCTCATCAGCCAGCTCTTGCTCTTCTTCTTCGTGGCCGTGCTCGCCTGCTGAAGGACAAAGCTTTCAGTTGGACACGTCTGCGTCCTGGAAAAGGCAGGAAGGGACTTACTGTTAGCTCGAAGACCATGTCGGACAGGTGCTGGATCTCCCGCTGGTTGTCCACGCCCTCCAGCTTGGACAGCCTCTCTCTTTCCATGATGGTCATCTCCAGCTTCTTCTGCTTGTTTTCCTGCTCGGATATTAAGCTTCTGAGCCTGCTGACCTGCTCTGAGAGCTCCTTCTTCAGGGCCTTCTCCATCTCCGAGAGCTCCTTCTTGAAGCCATTGTTCTTCTCAAAGAGGTCCTTTTTGAAGTGCTTCTCCACCTGTGACAGCTCCTTGGAAAAGCTCTCCTTTCTCAGCGAGAGCTCCTTTTTCAGGTGCTCTTCTCTCTGGGAGAGCTCCTTCTTCACCATTTCAAAGGCCTCTTTCTTCAGGCTTTCTTCTCTCTCGGAGAGCTCCTTCCTGAATTTGTCTTGCATCTCCAACAGCTCCGTTTTGAAGCTCTCGTCTCTGTCCGAGAACTCTCTGCTCATGATCTTAAACACCTGACTCTTCAGGCTCTCTTCCTTCTCTGCTCTTTCCTTTGAGAGCTCTTTATTGAAATCTTCTTGTCTCTTAACGAGCTCCTTGGTGAAGAACTCGTCTCGTTGAGACAAGGTGCTCCTGAAGGATTCCTCTCTGTTAAAGAACTCTTTGCTGAAGAACTCTTTGCACTCGTAGAGCTCCTTCTTGAAGTTGTCCTCTCTTTCAAACAGCCACTTCTGGTGCTTGTCCTCCTTGTCCTTCAGCTGGTGAAGGACCTTTTTCTCCAGAGCCGCCAGCATGGTCTGCATCTCCTCTCTTTGGGAGTGTAGGCTCTGCTCGAGGGAGGCGACCTCCTCCTCTCTGGCTTTAAACATCTCCTTGAATTTGTCGCACTCTCCGTTCACCCCACACCTGCAGGTGGCGCCAGCGGGAAGGCTGCTCTGTAGGTCCGACAGAGGTTCTGGAGATCTGGACCTCAGGTGGCCGCGTTCATATCCGGAGGTCTCTGCCGCCTTATTCAGGTCTGGAATCAGCTTCTTCTCTGTGCTTTCGGCGTCCATGAATGGATTTGTTGCGTGAAGTCGTCTCTGAATTGTCTCTTCGTGGAGGCTAGCAGGTGGAGCAGCTGCAGCTGGGTTGTTGCTTCGCTTTGATCTGCGGGTGGCTGCGTTAGATGGGAGACGTTGGAAGTTGGAGACGTTCGTGCGGTCGTGCGGTCGTTGGCAGCAGTAATCGAGTCTGTGGAGTAACAGCAGTAAAGTCAGTCAGCTGGCCCAAAGTCTGACGACGGCTCGATGGTGTAGCGGGTAGTATAGTTTGTGTCTTTGAATCAAAGCTGCTTTGATCCTTCAAATGGGGGGGGTTTGGCGCGGGGGTGAGCCTGGCCTGTTTTGTAGTTTGCGGTGGAGGTGTGATCTTCTCAGGCGTCGCTCTCCCGTGTCTCTAAAGTCTTTCTTGGCTTCCAGCGCAGCAGAAAGGGCCCCTGAAGGTCGCCGGTGCAGACCTCGCTGGCTAGATCAACCCGGTCTCGTCCTCCGAGCTCTGTTGTTGTAGGACTCCAGCTTCAGTCGTCTGACTCCAGGTCAGTCAAGGACGGAAGACGACGGCCAGCTTTCCCCCGAGCGCCTGGGGCCGTGGCGTGTTGGGCCTGCTGGGGTCCTGGCCCCTGGGGGCCCTCCTGCTCCACCGTCTGCCGGCTCTCCCTGGTGGACCCCCCCAGCCTGGGCTCTTTGGTCTGCTGCCAGCTGAGCTTTCTGTGTCTTTCAGAGATCTCCTTCTTGAGGGCCTCCTCCCTCTCCAGGAGCTCCTCCCTGAAGCTGCTGTGGCTCTCCGAGAGTCTCTTTTTAAAGTTGTCCTCCATCTTTGAGAACTCCATCAGGAAGCTCTTCTTCCTCTCCGACGCTTCCTTTTTAAAGTTCTCGTCCATTTGGGAGAGCTGCTTTCTGAAGCTGTCTTCTCTCTCGGAGAGCTCTTTCTTCATGCTCTCCAGGACTCTGCTCTTCAGGCTCTTTTCTTTCTGAAAGAGCTCTTTTCTGAATTTGTCCTGTCTCTCCAACAGCTCCTTTTTAATCCTCTTGTCTCGCTCAGCCATCTCTTTGGTAGCGGCTTTGAAGATCTTCTTCTCTGTGCCCTCTTCCTTCTCTAGGAGCTCTTTTCTGAATTGTTCATGCCTTTTAGAGAACTCTTTTCGGAAGTACTTGTGTTTCTCGATCAGCTCCTTCCTGAAGAGCTCCTCCGTCTGCGAGAGCTCCTTCCTGAAACACTCTTCGCTCTCGTGGACGTTCTTCTCAAAGACGTCCTCTTTCTCAGAGCAACTTTTCTGGTGTCTCTCCTCCTGCTCCTTCAGCTGCTGATGGAGCTTTAGCTCCAGAGCTGCCAGCTCCTCCTCCATCTCCTTCTTCTGGGCGTGGACTCTGCGGTACAGAGAGGCGATCTCTTCGTCTTTTCTTCTCAGGGCTTCCTCCAGTTTGTCCCTGCGTCCGGTTGCTTCGCACCTGCAGGCGGCGCTCTTGTCGTAGCGCTTCATGAACTCCGACAGGTCCTGCAGAGCTCTAGCGCTCAGCTCTCCGTGCCTCTGCGTGCTCTCTTTGAGCTCCGACTCTGTCTTGTAGAGGACCTGCCTCTGGAGGATGATCAGATTCCGCTCCAGCTCTTCCAGTTTCTGGGTCTTCTGCGTCAGCTCTTGGAGCACCGTCCACCCGGCGTTCTGGACCTCCTCCTGCTTCCGTTTCAGCTCGGTCACCACTTTGATCTGCGCTTTGTTCTCCTCCACGAAGGACTCCACGGCCGCCAGGCGTTCCGCCAGCTTGTTCTTCTGCTTTAGCTTCTGTTCCACTCGTCTCTTCCCGTCTTTCCTCACCTCCAGGAACTTGTCCTCCAGCTCCGTCCTCAGCTTGTCCAGCTCGTCCTGTCTGCTCTTTGCTATCTGCTTTAGCCGTGTCTCGTAGTCCCCCCTGGCCTGTTGTTTGAGGACCTGCGCCACCCTCACCAGGTCCTCAACCTGAACGACCTCCTTCTCCTCCGGACCCGTCCTGATGGACAAGGCCGTGATCTGTTGCTGTGGAAACGTCTCTAAGAAGTCTGCCATTGTGTGTGTAGCCTGTTGGTAGCGCTGCCTGGTTTCCTCTTAATGTCAACACCTTGGCTTTGATTTCAGCTTTACATCCATTTTTAAACAGCATCATCAAAGCCACAAAGAGCTTTGCAGGTCTCTCTTGGATCTTGGTGGCTGGTGCACCAACCAGGGTGGGTGGTGGACCAGTTCTCCTTCTTCTTCTTTTCTTTTTGAGCTGTGTTTGTCTGCCTGAGCGAGGCATGGATTTCACCGGTCCAACATCAGGCTGAAGAACTTCTGAGGGCTTTCAATGTCTTTCTGGACTGTCAGAGAGCAGGAATGATGAAGGTCGGATCTTCTGGTGTTCCTCTGCTGCCTCCAGGCTGGAGGGTTTGTTGTTTTCTTTGTTGGATCTCTTCAGCTTCTGCTCTTTCACCTCCTGCGTTCCTGCCAGCTCTCTGGCGTTGGCGTATCTTTCAGAGCTCTCCGTTTTCTGGGTTTTCTCTCTCTCTAAGAGCTTCTTCATGAAGCTATCTTTCCTCTCCGAGACCTCTTTTTTCACGCGCTCTTCCATCTGCAGGAGCTCCTCCCTGAAGTCTTCTGCTCTCTTGTAGAGCTCCTTCCTGAAGCTGTCGTTCCTCTCTGAGAGCTCCTTTGTAAACTGCTCCTTTGTGAGCTCCTTGTTGGAGCTCTTTTCTCTCGCTGAAAGCTCCTTTTGAAATTCCTCCTCGCTCTCCGAGAGGTTCTTCTTGGTGCTCTCGAGGAGCTCTTTCTCCAGGACGTCTGGCCTCTGCGCCAGGCCGTCTTGCCTCTCAGACAGCTCCTTTCTGATGGTCTTGTTTCTCTCGGAGAGCTCTTTTTTACTCATTTGAAGAGCTTTCATCTTCAGGCTCTCTTCTCTCTGTGAGAGCTCTTTCCTGAACTGCTCGTACCTGTCGGAGAGCTCCCCGTTCAAGGCCTGGTCGATGTCAGACTGCTCCTTCTTCAGGCACTCCTCTTTCTCCCAAAGCTCTGTCCTCACCTGGCTCTTTATCTCGGAGAACCTCCTCCTGAAGCTTTCATCCCTCTCAGAGACCTGTCTTTCGTGGCTTTCTCCATCCATCTGCCGGAGGAGCTTTTCCTCCAGCGCGGCCCCCTTCATCTCCATCTCCTCTTTTTGCTGGCGTAGGAGGTGCTGAAGGTAGGCGATCTCCTCCTCTTTGGTGTTGAGAGCTTTCTTGAGGTTGTCCCACTGGCCGTCCAGCTCGCACCTGCAGGGGACCCTCCTCCCAGAGTCCGTCAGGAACTCGGACAGGTGGAGGAGGTGGCTGGAAAACTCCTGCTCAGACTGGGGGAGGTTCCTCAGCCGTCCCCAGGCGCTGACCAGGACCTCCTCGATGCGTCGGAGCTGGGAATCTCTCTCCAGCAGATCTCGTCTCACCCTGTTGGTCAGCAGCTCTGACGCCTCGATGTATCTGTTGATTCTGCTCACGTTTTCCTCTGATATGTAGTATTTTAGCTTCAGCCTCTCTGACTCTGCGTCCTTCAGCTTCCAGCTCAGCTCTCGGCTCTGGCGCTCCAGCTCCAGGACCTTCTCCAGGTCCTCAAACCTTTGCCGGAGGTTCTTCTTCTTGGCGGCGCGCGCCAGGTCGTTGGCCGCGTTTATGAACTTCAGCTGTTCGTTCACGGTGTGGTTCTTGTGCTGGATGATCTCCTCCATGTACAGCATCCTGGACAAATGCCTGACGTTTACAGACAGGCGTCGTACACCGCTCGGATCCGGCGTGGTTTCAGCAGCGGCGTCCGTCATCGTGGCGTCCCGCTGAGGTCAACAGTTGTCTGGCGATGTTGGTGTTGTTGGTTCGTTAACTTGGCTTTTGATGTCACCTTTACATCCCTTGACTTCACTTCTTCAAAGCAACTTTGACCTTTTCATTTGCTCCTTGATCTTTCAATTTCTGCGTTAATGGCGCC
Organism: Arothron firmamentum; assembly: GCA_016586285.1. Classification (NCBI taxonomy): domain Eukaryota; kingdom Metazoa; phylum Chordata; class Actinopteri; order Tetraodontiformes; family Tetraodontidae; genus Arothron; species Arothron firmamentum. The sequence continues at coordinate 2,823 of BJFM01004162.1, read as the reverse complement.
ATCTAGTGGACGCCATGTTGACTCGGTTTGGTGGACAACAAGTAACATTTCAGTCATATTTATAATATCAAAGTGAATTTAAAGAATGTTTGGGAGTATAGTTGTACACCTACGAGAATAAAATCATAAATTAACATAAAAAAAGAGATGATCATCCACGTCCGTGTGGGGAAGAGTAGGCATGAGCAATCGATCACCAACCAGCACAATCGCGAACTGACAGAAACATTAAAGACTCCGAAAATGCCCCAAACACAACCGGAACTCTCTATCACTACACGGCAGAAATGAAATAATATAAAAATAATAACAGAAAGTGCTCAACAGCTACTATAAGTCGTGTCTGATGCCGTTTCCGTCCAGCAGACCAAAGTAGCCAATCTCGAGAAACCGATCCCCACCTCGCTCCTGTAAAACGATGAACTAAGATCCCTAGAAACATTATTAACCATAACAAAGTCGTAAATATACGAGGATGAGGTCGAAAAATAATTACTGACACATCAGACGTTCAGTCTGCTGCGATCAAGGCGGAAAAGTTCAATATTTCAACTGTTGGCGGATCAGGACGTTGAAAATGATGACGAATCTGCTCTTTGGCGAAGGAAGAGCCACGCAGATGAATTTACGACGCAAATGTACAACTGTGATCTCATACGACTTTTTTACGACTTTTATCTGGAAATTCTAAAAAAAAAAATCAGTGTGGCCCAAATATTGCGTCGTGTTTATCTGAGACGTGAGAAGTTAATTGTGCTCATGTCGACTCTGTTGGTTCCTGTTACCGGATCTTTGAGGGTTTTTTTTCCATTAACGTAACATTAACGGGGGCTGCAGTTCTGCCTGCGGACAGGAGGCGGCGCTGTTTGCCCGTCAATTCCTCCAGGTTGGCTTCTGCGCCGGTAAAACATTAAATCTGTCACTTTAAAGGAATAAAAACAAAAAAACTAGGCTGAGCGAGTCATAGAATAAGTATTTTTATAAATGCATGATGATATTAAATATGTTAGCATCAAGCTAACACCTGAGAGCCCTGAATGAACCCGATGTTTATGTTATCTGATCAGATACATATCATATATTTGATTGATATTTCAGGGTGTGTGTGTGTGTGTGTGTGTGTGTGTGTGTGTGTGTGTGTAATAACTTCCAGATGTGGTCGCTCTGGTTTGTTCTGAAGATGTAGCTCTACAGGTGAGGGGTCAGAGGTCAGAGGTGGTAAATATCTGCGTGTGTTTTTCTTCTTCAGGAAACATCTGGCAGGGATTAAAACACGCTTCCTGGCTTCCAGTAAGAGCGAGGAGACGGCGCTGCTCTGGAAGTCAGACCTTTATTCAGGCTTCACACAGTTTCCTGCTCTCGGTTCAAGTAAACGTCCTGTCGGCGTCAACCGTCCACGTAGCCGGTAACATTGACCGGCCCTCAGAAAACAGAGGTCCGGTCTGGTAGCACCTTTGGAAAAGAAGTCAGATAAAACACAACAACAAAAGGTACGGTGCAGATATTCTGGATGGAAGCATAATTATTTAGATTTTTAAATATATAATTAAAAAAAAAAACACAGAGAGGAGCAGCAGAGGTTCTTCCTATGTGGTGGTTAGCTGGTAGCTAAGCTAAGCTAGGCTACCAGCGCTAACGCGAGCAGAAGCTGCCGCCGGCTGGTCTGGGATCAGCCGGCGGCAGGATTTTCGAAGCTTCCTGACAGAGCAGAGAGAGAAAAACCATTTGATTATATGAGAAAAAGCACTTTTCATTCCACCAGGAAGGCAGCGTAGATACTGAGCAGCGGCAGCAGGAAGCACCCGGTGTTGTCCCGACACCAGCGTCCTGAGCGGACAGTCGTTTCTGGAACATTTCTGGAGGTGAGCCTGGAGATCCAGGTGGATGCTGACGGTTGGCGGCGCCTGGCGCAGCAACCCTGCGCCGCTGCTCCTCAGGCCTCCAGCAGGGGGTGCTGGAGTCAAATATCCTGGACTGGAATCGGGAGCGCCGCCTCTACCTGTGGGTCACCTGGTTGCTGAGGAGGCCCGGGAAGGTCTGCTCCGTTTCCGTGCTGAGCGACCCACCTGGGCCAGAGCAGAATAGCGGGTCAGCTGATACCTGGCGGGGCGTGGCGAGGAGCGGCGGGGTGGGGCGGGGTTACCGTTGTGGCAGCTGTACATCCAGATGCGATGGCCGTCGTACCTGCAGCGACACTTCACCACGTTGTTGCTGTAGTCCGTCTCCGGGACCTCGTAGTTGGGATTGATGACGATCTGCAGGACGGGGACGGCCAAGGAGTGAGCGTGGGAGGAGGGGGCGTGGCCGGAGGGGGCGTGGCGAGGCTCACCTGGAAGATGTAGTCCCCCGGCGGGACGTCGGTGATGTCCACCCACTGGCAGTCGATGTCGTGTCTGTAGGTGTCCCAGCAGCCCACCGTGATGCCTTGCTCCCCGAAGTTGGCGCACTCGTACCTCTTCTCGATGCCTGCGGAGAGAAGGCGAGCGTGGCGTTGAGGACGAGGACGAGGACGAGGACGAGGACGAGGACGCCCGTCCAGGCGTGGCTGTCACCTTCGTCACACTCGGAGTCCTCCAGGCAGAAGCTGGCCTTGTGTCCTTCAGCCACTTTGGTCCCGTTGAGGCTGAAGAGGTCGTAAAGGGTGAAGACCTCCATGCTGTGGTAATGTCTACACACACACACATACACACACACACACATACACACACAGAGTGAAGCTCCTGTTTGCGTCACCGTGGCAACCACTTGTTTACCTCTCATCTTGATCGGATGGGCAGTGAGCTATGGCTAGGATAATGTGCTATGGTAGGATAACATGCTATG
>BJFM01004159.1:9460-21305 GCA_016586285.1 Arothron firmamentum | reverse complement strand
GGGGCACGGCCCCGACGACGACACTGAGGTCGCGTCCTTGGAGGCGACCTCACATGGTTGTAATCTGATGCCTCCTGATCCGTCTGGGTCCAGACGAGGTCCAGAATGACTCCAGACGACCTTGATCCTGACGGGGAAATGGCTCTAGAACAGCCCGGCTGACCCGGCTAACCCGGCTAACCCGGCTAACCCAGCTAACCCAGCTAACCCGGCTAACCCGGCTAACCCGACCCGGACAGAACAAAGGAGCAGACAGAGGAGAAACAGCTGATAATGTTGCCCTGACACACAGCCTTGTACTTCTATCTTTGTGAGGACTTTCATAGGCCGAATGTATTCACCAGCCACTTATCCTGACTCTAACCATCCCAACTAACCCCTGACCCTTGACCCCTGACCCTGACTTAAACCCAGCTCTAACCCAAACCTTCAAACCTGGTGGACCAGCTAAAATGGCCTCACTTTGCTGGTAGAATGAGTATTTTGGTATTCAGAATGTAGCAAGAACACACACACACACACACACACACACACACACACACACACACACACACACACACTCGCTGCAGAGGTTTCGGTTGTCGGTGAGCTCAAATGTTCCTGCAGCTTCTGGAAATCACATTTTTCTGCTTCTTTTTCTCTCCAGGTTGAAAACTTGACGGAGGAGCAGAAAAACGGTGAGTTGGATTTTCTTTCTTTGTGTTTTTGACCTTCTGATTTAAATATGAAGAGAAAAGGTTGTGTCCAGTTTTGTCCTGGCTGGGCGTTATGGCGGTGTGAAAGGCAGCTGCTGGAACATCTGCTCCTGATGTGACGGTAGCTCTGCTGCTGGCAGCAACATCTGCACAGTCAACATCTGCCTCCCGGCTGCTTTCAGAGTTCAAGGCTGCCTTTGACATCTTCATCCAGGATGCAGAAGACGGCTGCATCAGCACCAAAGAGCTGGGGAAGGTGATGAGGATGCTGGGGCAGAACCCCACCCCCGAGGAGCTGCAGGAGATGATCGACGAGGTGGACGAGGACGGTAGGAGCGCGTCCTGACGGGGACAAACCGCAGTGTGACTGCAGGCGCGTGCTGCTGACGGGGGGCTGGGTTTGCGCCCGCAGGCAGCGGCACGGTGGACTTCGATGAGTTCTTGGTGATGATGGTGCGCTGCATGAAGGAGGAGAGCAAAGGGAAGTCGGAGGAGGAGCTGGCAGAGCTGTTCCGCATGTTTGACAAGTAGGTTGGAAGTGGACGGCTGACGGGCGGGACGGGCGGACCGCTCTTACCGGGACCTTTTCTCCCGTTCAGGAACTCAGACGGATACATCGACCTGGAGGAGCTGAAGGCCATGCTGGAGTCCACCGGAGAGACCATCACAGAGGACGACATCGAGGAGCTGATGAAAGACGGGGACAAGAACAACGACGGAAAAATTGATTATGACGGTACGCAGCATTAACGTTAATGTCCCAGCTGGAGTCACCATGAGTCACTTTATTGATGGGTTATTTAACTCAGCATCATGCTCGTTAGCATTAACATTGTCAACGGCTGTGTTCTGGGTGGCAGAGTTCCTGGATTTCATGAAGGGTGTTGAATAAACGACCTTGGCCATCTCCTGCACCCTGGTGTGGATCTTCAGGTCACCTGGGTCCAGCAGACGCCTCACCTGGGGAGGTGTTCCTCAAGGCGGGGCTCCCGAACCTCCAAGACTGAGAAATAGCTTCAATAGTGATGCAGCAAAGGCTATAAAACTGTTTTCAATAAAAAAGACTTCAGTCATTTCACTTTCTCTCCTTTCTCAACCTGCTTATTTGTCCATTTTTGATCACTTGAGAAAGTGACACAGAAACGTGAACTGTGGCTTTTGGTGGCGTCGAGGATACATTTATCACTTTATCAGGAGCTGTTAAAATGACGTCACGGCAAACTTGTTCTGCTTGTGACTGAACTTTGTTTGGTAAAATCAGAGTTTGGAAGAATCCAGGAGTGACTTCTTCTTCTTCTGGAGTTTAAAGTGCTGTTGATTAGATTAACCACCCAGTGGAGAACTGCTGCCCTCTGCAGGCAATGACGGGGATTACACAAACAGGTGAAAATAAACATGAGGATTAAAGAAGCTGGTGTGGAAAAGAGCTTTATATCATTCACAAACATAGTTTATCATATGTATCCACTTTCAAACATGTTTGAGCGTCAACTGTAGAGAAAATGACGGTTCTTTGTCCATTCTCCTGACATCTTTTCTTTTCTTGAGGTGTTTGAAGCAGCATTTATGGTGGGTGAGGTAATGAACCAGCCAATCAGCGCTCTTCTTCACCAGACTAGCAGAAAACAGTCCAAACCAGATCGACGCAGCACAGCTGACGTTAGGACGCAGAAGACGCAGGAGGAAATCTGGACTCATGGACCATCAGGAACAGGTAAGAAGCAGCTCCTCAGCCACACCTGGAGCCTGAAAACATCCTCTGTATAAAGTTCTAATCTCAGCTGCTGTTAGTCAGAGATCTGCTGCCGCTGGGATCCAGACCTTTAGAGTCTGTGGCCGATGCTTGTCCAATGTGCTGGTCGGTGTTTAGGCGACGCAAACTGCTCAGATCAGGATTCCAGATCAGGTTTATTGGTCCGTTTAGGAGATTATTTCCTGTGAGCTGGATTCTGCTGAGCTGAATGTAATGTGGAGAAACCTGCTCTCAGGAGGGAGTGGAGCAGGAAGGACGCCTGTCAGCAGCTCATTTCACGCCTCTGTGTTTTCTACCCGTGCAGCTCGACAACATCGTGTCCTCTGCCAAATTTGGGGACTTGATTGAATTTTCCTACCCCATCGGGTACTCTCACTGGGCAGTTTACGACGAGGACGGGGAGGTCATACACTTTGCTGTTGCAGGTGTGAAGCACACACACACACACACACACGCACGCACGCACGCACGCACACACAACATGAAACCCATCTGTGCTTTAATCATGTAAATATTGTAAATGTCCTGACCTCTGGAAGGTCCCTGACCTCAGAAAAAGCCGCTCCAGGAGCTGAGGGTTTGTTTGGGACTGATCGAGGTGGTTTCACGTGCGCTTTCAGACGAGGGCCAGCTGATGAACCGCATACGCACCTCCCTGGAAACCTTCTTCCCTGTCTGTGGAGACCTTCTCCTTGGACAAACCCGGATCCGCCGGGTGCCACTTGCTGAGGTGAAGGTCCCCAAAGGAGCCCACATCATGATCAGCAACAACCGCCACTACCTGACGCCATCAGCACCTGAAGCCATGAGGCGGCGGTGCGACGCCCTCCTGGATGAGACCCTCACCTACAACCTTTTGTACCTAAACTGCGAGCACTTTGCCACTTTCATCCGTTATGGAAAGTGTGTCTGTAACCAGGTAAGAGCGACTTTTCTTTATTGTGTTGATTCTGTTTCTCTAATCTGATGTAGAAGGCGGGTCAGGGTTGGTGAGGGTTCCGAATCCAGATTAAAACCTTTGTTTGCTCTGACTGGACCACCTCCTGCTGCTGTTAAACCTTCACGCTTTCCTGCCATTTACAGCGCCCTCCTACATCCTCTTTATGTACAAACCTGAACAAACCCCCTCGCAAAAACCAACAATAAGAATAATAAAATAAAATGGATGCTCTTTATTTTTCTTTTAGATTCCTGGAAAATCAAAGAATGAGGAGAATGAGGAGGCAACAACGACCTTCAGCAACATTGTCAGCTCCAAACAAATGGACGAAGACCTTTTTAAATAATCTCTGTCCTGCATCTGCCTCGTTCAGCAGGTTGTGAGCGTCACCGTGGCTTTTCTGTATAGTTGGAATTAGGCTGGAATCATTTATGAAAAATAAAAAATGCTAAAATGTTAGTTCAGCCTCTGGAGACCCTCAGGATGGGATTCAGTGTGACGAGGTTAATCAAAATAATCCAGGACAACAAACTTCCTGGATACAAGTGAGGATCGGCACATTATGAGAAACTTTGTGTTTTTAAAAATAGGGTATAACTTAAAATTCTGAAAACAACCATTCACATCAAAGTTCAGTTAGCCACCACCTGCCCACCAACGTGCGTGTTTCAGCAGAAACTCCACACAGAAAAGCCCTGATTCAAAGCGGAGTTATTTATTAATTCATTCTCAACATAACTTTGTAGTTTGACGTGTTTTTAAGAGTATTAATTTCATGAAAACGACAGAGAAGAAGAAGAGTGGGCGTATGCGATAGGCGTGCCCGCGTGCCATGGTGTTAGCTCAACACCGGAAGTCACCCCGCCGCGACCCGGAAGTTCTTTCATTTTAGCTGTAGAACGAAAATTGTCTGTTGTTTTTCACCATGATGTCTGTTGGAGCACCAAACCCGTTAGCCGAGCCCTTACTGCGGGGTTAGGAGGGAAAATGCTGCGCACACAGTGGCTGGAAAAACGAAATTCCTAAAACTCATTCTGCTGTTCAGCCAGAGATTTGGTTCCTGCGCGCCGTGTGTTTAGAGCGGACAGAGGCTCGGCTCCGGAACCCACCAGTGGGGAGCTAACGTAGCGTTAGCATTACCCCACTGAAATAATATCAGCTTATCCAGAGGACTAGCAGAGACTGGAGGTAAGTTTAGATCAATGTAAAGTCCTTTTCACCTGTTAGCAGTGTTTTATGTAACTGTCAGCTGAATGATTGTTAATTTGATGGTTAGTTTTGCTGCGCTGACAGCAAACGTGGATTGATGGAAACGATGAGAAGTCACAACAAACCGAGAGAGAAAAAGTGGATTAACATCGTAAACTGATGCTTTTGTGGCTCAATTTACATTGTCTTAGATGGTCTTAATCTGTATTACTGATCTGAAGTCACTGAGCATAATCGAATAACAGTTTTGCGTAGCCAGCCATAACACATGACATCTGCTTTTAATTTCCAGCTAATCTTAGCTTGCTGGCTAACTTCCTTTAGCTCAGTGTTTCCTTGCTGTCTAACTTGGTTAATAGTTGAAGTAATGATATAGTCTATGTTTAATTATTTGATCTAAATTAGAATTATGCACAAATCATGAAGTTGTAGAGCAGTTCCTCGAAAGATTCCACAGAGTTTTGCTAATATAATGTCGCTAGCCTTGTGATAGCTAAACCTGAACAGGTCACCCAGGCATCCCCATGATTACTTAACCAGTTGTAGTTGTTGTGGTTTATCTTTCAGGTGTGTTGCTCTGTCATTAGTTTAGTCATAGTTTTGCAGATCAGTACATTTTTTTTGCAGTACAGGAAAGATCAGTGGACAAATTATAACATGTGAACATGTAACCATGAACTAGGAAAGAAGAAAAGAAAGCTCATGTTTGTTTGGTACAGAAGAAACATCTCCAGATCTCTGTGACGACCATATTGCAACATCCTCTTCACAGCTTATTTGTGGAAGCACATTAAGGCAGCAGGAGTAGCAGGGATTCCAGCGTCACCATCACCCTTGGCCCTGAGATGACATCACAGCAGCCACAGCCCCCCCATGCTGCTGCTCCCCCTCACATGGCCCAGAACTCCTCTGCTCAGCAGGTCCATCCTCACATTCAGCCCAGTCAGCTGGACTCCAGTCAGGGGGCAGTTGGACCATCAGACCATCAGGTTTTGACCGACCGACCCGGTTCTTCCGGTGGGGGAGGGGTCAACAGGGCCTTGGCCGGAGGAGATGGCCGCTTCGTGCCGTGGCCAGAGGAGGCAGCAGACAACTCCCACGGCCTCTACTCCCTTCACCAAATGTTCAACATCGTCGGGGCCCACCTGACACATCGAGACATCCGCGTTCTGTCCTTCCTGTTTGTCGACGTGATAGACGAGTACGAGCGCGGCGGTATTCGCAGCGGGAAGGATTTTCTGTTGGCCCTGGAACGCCAGGGCCGCTGCGACGAGACCAACTTCCGACACATTCTACAGCTTCTACGGATCATCACCCGCCATGACCTGCTGCCTTATGTGACCCTCAGGAAACGGCAGGCTGGTGAGTACAGCCGCCTCCGCCCTAAAACCAGCAGTGTTACAGGTCCTAATCCAGCGCGCCGTTTAAGAACGGAAGGCTGAGATAAGCTGAAATACCATAAGCTCAAAATAGTCATAAGGTCGTTGTTTATTGGTCCCACCGTTGGAGACTTTCAGAGCTTTGCTCTGTCCTGCCGTGATGGGTGATGGGTGGGGCAGGTCGCCCAGTAGGTGGCAGTAGTGCATCTGCAAGCGTTTCTACCTGCAAACAAAGAAGAAAAGCTGCAACAATTCCAAATTAGAGAAGGAAGACGGAGGGTGAAAACAGCATCTGTGATCTGCAGAGGTGGGGTGTGGGGTGTAGTCGCTATTCGAGAGGCAGGTGGCGCTGTGCTCCCATCCATCCGTCTCAGAAGAATTGAGCAGGGTTGTTTCAGAAGTGCTGGGTTGACTGTGACCTCCAGTGTTGAAAAGCTTCACACCAGCCTTTTCCTTCTGCTCAAGTTTGCCCAGACCCGGTTGATAAGTACCTGGAGGAGACGTCGGTCCGGTACATCTCACCTCGAGGAGCCGTGCAGAGCAAAGACGCTGCTCCTCACAGAAGAACAGGTGTGTGTGTGATGGTGTGTGTAGCTAGCAAACATGTCAAACTGTGCTTAACAGCCCGTGTGGCTCCAGGTCCTCAGCCCGTCCTCTGCTGCTCGCCGTCAGGACCACAGGTCGGCCCTCCCAGAATCAAACCAGCTCCTCCGGCATCCAGCCGCAAACGCAAGCGCAGTCTCTCCTCAGCCGACTGCAGGGAGAAGCAGACATGCGGTAAAGACAAAGGCGACAGCCTGCTCTTGATGCTTGGTCTCTCAAACGTGCGCTGTACACCAGGTTTGACCTTTTGTCCTCCTCCATCAGATATCCGTCTGCGGGTCCGTGCGGAGTACTGCCAGCACGACTCTGCTCTTCAAGGCAACGTCTTCTCCAACAAGCAGGAGGCGCTGGAGCGACAGTTTGAGCGTTTCAACCAGGCTAACACCATCCTGAAATCCCGAGACTTGGGCTCCATCATATGTGACATCAAGTTCTCGGAGCTCACTTACCTGGACGCCTTCTGGAGGGACTACATCAACGGCTCGCTGCTAGAAGCCCTGAAGGGCGTCTTCATCACGGATTCCTTAAAACAGGCCGTCGGCCACGAGGCCATAAAACTGCTGGTTAACGTTGACGAGGAGGACTACCAGGCAGGTCGACGTAAACTCCTTCGGAATTTGGTGATGGGTGGGGGGAACCCGCCAGGAGCCAGCAAAGACTCCTAAAAGGGTGGTGCTTGTGGGAGGAGCCGAGCCGGGAGCGCCGCGCGGTCGTGTCGTTTGAGGTGCCTGAAAGGAACTGAAGAACTTCAAGCCGCTGCGTTGATTCCTCGAGCGCTACTGACGGTGTCTACATCCCATAGCCTAGCATGCCTGATAGCTGCAGAACTCTGTTAGCGGGAAGTAGAGCAGGCGTCCCGGCGTCCCGGCGTCCCGGCGTCCAGGCTGAGCTGTGGGGGAGAACGCTGACGCGCGTGCGTTGGATTTCATGTTTTCCATGTCTATGTTAGCATTGAAACATTTGTAAACTGTTCAATCGTAGTTCTTTTCAGTAAAGGAAACGTGCTTTAAGGCCGACAGTTGCTCCCAGTGGGAGCTGGACCTTACTGGTTCATCCGTTCGCAGGTCTGGGCCCTCAGAAGGGTCACCCCAACCAGTGTTCTGTCTTCTCAACATGCTCTGTTCTTCTCTTTCTCCTCGTCTGTGAAGCAGGAAACCTTCAGATCATTTTCCTGGTTAGCTCGTCCACGTCCAGCTTTTTTTTAACCCTTGTTTTAAGTCTGGTTACTGTCGGCTGTGTCCCGGCCCGGTTCTGACCTGAACGTGCAGCGTGAAGGCGAAAGCCCGGCGCCGCTCTTCTAAAACCCCAACTCTGTTTTCCATTTGGTGAAGGTGAATCAGCAGGTGGAGGTGTGTAAAGGTACAGGCCTGTACAGGATCTCACAGGGCTTCTTTCTGTCACCATTCTGATGTTTTACCCAAACAGGGTCTCCACCTGGAGCCGTGGAACCAGCGTGTACGGGAGGATTTTATTAATGGTTAAAAGAGAAAATAAAATCACTGTGCAGACCAGCGTGTTCCTGCCGGGCTCCTCTTCATCGTCCTGCTCTGGCGCTGACGTGGTTCGTTCTCTGCGGCGTGTGTTGGAGGCGTGTGAGAGGGTTTGTGCTGAAAACACGGACGCCGGCTCAGACAGCTGAAGCTTTTATTCAGATGAAGCAGATGCGGGGGGGCGGGGGGGTCAGATCAACGTTTACATCAGCCGTCCTCACGGTGAAGAACAGACAAAGTTCAGCTCTAAAGTCTGACGGACCAGGAGGAACCAGCTGCTGGAGGAGCACCACCTGCAGCAGGTTCTCCTGTTTTGTGCTCAGCTTGTTGACGGATGTTAGATGAACGAAGAGCTTGGAGAGTGATGAAGACGTCTCAGAGGACGGATGCAGGAGGGGTCCACCCCCAGCAGGAGCTCCTAGGCTCTGAAGTCCTTCTTTCCATAGGGTTTGTTCCCCAGGAGCTGCTCCACCTCAGACAGAACAGACAGAGACAACTTTGGAAGCACCTGCAGAAGCAGAAGAAGCAGACGTTTGACTCTGCTGAGGACCTTCAGCTGTGGCTGCTCACCTTTGCTGTCCAGGCTGGTTCTGGTGTTTAAGAGCATCAGTGTTTAACGTTTCTGCCTCCATCCACAGAGATGTTCACCTCTGAGACGTTCGGCTGGTGTGTGTGTGTGTGTGTGCGCGCGTGCGTGTGTGTGTGTGTGTGTGTGCATGCGTGCAGACGCTCTGACCTGGACGGCTCTGATATTTTCCTGGAGCTGCTCGGTTCTGGAGGCGCCCAGCAGGACGGCGCTCACCCCGTCGTTCCTCAGGCACCAGGCTGTGGAGAAGCGGAGCAGCGGGTGAAGACACCAAGGTCAAGCTGCTGTGTTGCGACCTTGTCTGATGGACCAATCGGGGCCCGGCGTTACCGATGGCCAGCTGGGGCAGCGTGCAGCCCAGACGCTCGGCCAGCGCCTGCAGCTCCTTCAGCTTCACCTGCTGGCGGTGGCCCTCCTCGCTCAGGATCTTGTCCTTCATCCACTGGTAATCCTGCAGAGAGGAAGAGCAGCCTTCAGGCTCTGGACGGGTCCAACCTGTCCCGGCCGATGTGGACTGAGTCTACCTTCAGGGAGGCCCGTGAGCAGGGGGGGATCCCGGTGGTGTACTTCCCTGAAATGATCCCACAGGCCAGAGGAGACCAGGTCATGGCTCCGATACCTGCGTCCAGAAGAGCCGTGAAGCGGACCGCCCCCACGCGCCAGCAGGGGGTGGGGAGGAGGTTTACTCCCACAGCTGGACGTGGTCTTCGCCCAGAAACACTCACCGATTTTATGGGACAGCTCCGGGAGCTGGACCTCCACCTTCTCCCTCTGGAACATGTGGTACTCAGCCTGTTCGCAGATGGGTGGGATCTGGTTGAACTGCCGCGCCATCGAGTACGCCTCCTTCAGCCAACAGGGACAGCCGTCACAGCTGAGCCTCCTCCAGGGCCCCCCCAGACCCCCAACTCACCATGATCTCCATGGAGCTCCACCTGGAGGTTCCCCAGTACATGGCCAGTCCCTGGTTGATGACGTGGGTCATGGCCCTGACCGTCTCTTCCAGGACGGGCCAGCAACAACAGACAGGAGGGACAATTCAAACCGGGCTCAGCGGGTGGGTCAGCGTTCTGAGGCCACGCCCACTAAACAACCTGGCCCCGCCCACGACCACGCAGCTCCACCAACACTGGCGATCCTGGAATGGTGAGTTGGAGCACACCTACCCTCGATGGGCGTGTTGGGATCCGGGCGGTTCGCAAAAACCACATCAACGTACTCCAGCTGAAGCCTTTGCAGCGACGCCCGAAGACCTGATTGGTTAGATCCCATGAAGAAGGTGGTGCTGAGGCGTGAATGCGGGTGCAAGGCCTCACCTTCGATGATGTGTTTCCTGGACAGTCCTCTCTCCATCTCTGCTCTGCAGGAACAAACCTTTCAGGTCAGAACATCAGAAGAGGACAGAACCCTGATGTTCTCCCTCTGAGGAGGAGGCGTCGCTCTGACTGTACCTACTTTCCACCCCAGAAGAGTTTAGTTGTGATGACTAAACTGGAACGCCTGCGTGACCAAACCAGAAAGAAATAAAGGACTGGAGCAGGTGGGCCGAGTCTGACTCAGGTAAACACACGTCAACCCAAATCTGAGCTCAAGTCTCAGATCTGCAGCTTCAATCACAGATTAGTTTTAACAGAACCTTCAGGTACGACTCTCAGGAAAGTTTACCTCCATCCTTTCTTCTTTATGATCTCCCCCAGGACAACTTCACTCCTGGACAGACCGATGGACAGACAGACAGACATGCAGACAGACAGCTTCAGGGTTTAAATCCAGACCAGTCCACAACCAGAACCACAACCTGACGTCATAAATCAGTTTGTGGGGGCGTTAAGCCACGCCCCTATTGTAACTTTACTCTCCTCCCCTGATGGACACGCTCACGTCCATCAGAGTGGACGTGAGCGTGCACGTAGATCTCTGCTGTGCACGTAGATCTCTGCTGTGAGGTAACGACAGGTCACCTGAGTCCGCTAGGTCTCATTAGCATAGGCACCGCCCACAGACGCCCTTACATGGCCGTGGCCTTCAAAGCAGAGCCTCTGGAGAGCCCCAGAGGAGCGTGCACACTTACTTCCCTCCGTTATACACCTCCGCCGTGTCGAACAGGTTGATTCCATTCTCATAGGCCAGAGTCAGAAGATCCTCAGCAACCTTCAACACCAAAATTACAACAACGCTGACATCAAGCTGAGTGGAGAAGATCTCCCAGGGGTCTCCAGAACAGGTCTGCACTGGGACGCCCAATCACAGAAACTGGTGTGGGACCAGTGTGGAGTCTGCTGTGTCCTACCTGATCTGTTACCTGTCCTCCAAAGGTGACCCAGGTACCTGTGTGGAATGAAAGCACGTTGCTGTCAGAACCAGAAGACCCTGGACGGTCCTGACTCTGCTGCACCTACCCAATCCCAGACAGGACACCCTGAGTCCAGATTTACCCAGATTCCTGTAAGGACAAGATGGAATCAGAGCAGCAAACAGATGACCTCACTTCCTGCCTCCGACGGTGTTGGCACCTGTAAATCATTCCTGTGGAGAAGGCCGTGGTGTCCCTCAGGGACACGTGGTTGACCCTCAGAAAGTCCTCCAGGTTCTTGAGCTGAGCTGCGGCGCGGACCTCCCTGAGCCGCTGGAACTCTGCTAGCTGGCTGCTGCGCTGCTGCCGCTCCTCCTGCTCCTGCGCCTGCTCCGACAGGAAGCTGAAGCCGCTGTGCACGCTCTCGCTCATGGACAGCAGGGACAGGATCCTGCCCCCAGACCCGCTGCTGATGCTGCTGCTGCGACACGTGCCGTCTCGGCCTCCGGGGGGCGCCACGCTGCCGCCCCCAGGTTTGGGCATCTGAACGTTGGAGAGAGAAGCTGCTGTCACCAACAACCAGGAGGTGACGGTGCAGCAGGCGTGACTGGTGGTTCTGGTCGGTGTGGTGATGCTGCTGCCTGTACCTGAAACCACCCCAGACCCCCGTAGTGCCCCAAACCACCCCAGACCCCCGTAGTGCCCCAAACCACCCCAGACCCCCGTAGTGCCCCAAACCACCCCAGACCCCCGTAGTGCCCCAAACCACCCCAGAACCCTGTAGTGCCCCAAACCACCCCAGAACCCCGTAGTGCCCCAAACCACCCCAGACCCCTGTAGTGCCCCAAACCACCCCAGACCCCTGTAGTGCCCCAAACCACCCCAGACCCCCGTAGT
>BJFM01004156.1:35975-57398 GCA_016586285.1 Arothron firmamentum | reverse complement strand
CGATTAACAAACATAAGACATTTGGGGAGATATTAAGGTCTGATGTCATGGCTCAATTCTGACATGTAAGACATCTGCTATAAGTACCACCAGAAGCTTGATTTGGTCTGTCTGTGGGCTTCAAACAGTATAGTCAGAAATTCCATCTTTATATCAGTGAAGCAAAAACAGAAACTGGATCTTTCAAGATGCAGGCAACCCCGACAACGATTGGCGAGAGTAAACAAAGAGTCATGCAAATCTGCACCGAGAGAGTCGTGAAGTAAACAGGCAACTGTCCGAAGAGCCGTTTGTCACTGCGGTATTTTCTGCCTCTGTGGGCGCCAATTATCGCTGCGCTTCCGCAGAGAGTGCGGCTAAGTTAATGAGACTGGTTGGTGAACAGATGGATTACACGCAAAGTTTGTTTATCTGAGTTTGTCCTGAGAGCCTCCTGACTGCCATCCGGTCAAACATTCATCCGCATGTGCAGGAAAATCATGCACGCATAAATATACAGACAAACACACACACAGCGGCCTGTCTTCATCCTCCTCCTCCTTCTGTGCCCCCACTTTTTTTTTTAAAAACATTAAGACATAAAATGACTGATGCAATCACTTTGAACTAGCTTTAAGTGCATTTAGTTGGATCAGAGTTTTTTCTTCTTCTTCGTCTCAAATTTACATCCGAATGCGCTCGGCGTCTCATTCGGAGATCGCAATTTTATTTGGCAGCTTGTCGTCAAAACCTGAACAAAACCAGCGGACAGTTGAACATAATCACTGTGGACCGATGAAAGGAATTATCTCATTTGCAACTTTTTTTTCTTTTAAGTACCCGTTTTGTTGAAAAGTGCCCTCTTCAGTAACAAAGTGCAATTACAAACTGCCTCGTTGCAATTAAGGTGCAAAGGACTGATGGTTCAACCGCAGCACTACTGCAGGAATTCAGGAATGATGGGAGGCAGAATCCCATTCACCATCTTATTTTTCACTCAGAACGTGCACATTTGGAAAACTAACCTTGGATTTGGAACACAACAACGCAATTTCGATATTTTAAGACTGAGAAATCCAGATGTGTGGAGCCGCTGACAGTATCCAGAGATATGTCAGCGCCGGCGTCTCCCTCCTGGATACCTAAACTCAGCGAGCGGTGGCGCGCACGAGAGATGGGGAAAGTGCGCTGGGCCTGGCAGCTCAGGGTGCATGTTTGCACAGGCTGCGGCTGACTCACGCGGTGATGATGTGGCCGGAGCGACCCCGGCTGCCTCGCTCGCGCACATACATACACAGAAAGCGCACGTAAACACGCTCACACACTGAGCTGCCAGCACCAGGCGTCCTACCCGCAGCAACACCAGGCTCTAATATAATAATATCCCTTCCAGGCTTGTTCGGGGGCATTAGAGGACTACAGAGGGAGAGCGAGGGAGAGAAAAGGCCTGATCTGATCCCCCTCCTGCCTGGAAACGTGGCTGAGCTGGGGGAGATTATTTTTTGGAATGCAACAGACATTGTGAGATCCCCCTCCCCTTCCCTTGTTCCCTTCCCCCATCAACCAGCTGCAGCTGTACTCCTATTTGGCCTCCCAACTTGTACAGGTATTTATTGCTCTCTTCGTCATACAGGTTGCGCCGCGGTTGTGTGGCCCCCCCCCCCCAGGGTGAAAAAGATGAGAAAACCCCCCTCCAAACACCAGCACTTCCTTTAAATATACCTCTCTCTTGCTCTGTTGGTTATCTTTAGTAAAGCTGTGCAAACATATTAAAAAAGGTGCTCATCTCTCTCATCTTGGTACTCTGAGGCTCTTTTGCTCGAGCTCCCTGTCATTTTCCTGCAGCAGAATCAAACCCACCAGCGCCCTGTCGCACAAGGACAGATTCTGAAAAACTGCACAAAGTGGAGCACATTCATTCATTCCATCCACCTCCGCTTTTGGGCAGTATCTCTACATATCAAGTGTTGCGTTTAGGACAATTAGATGATCAAAATATTTTCTCCAAACATTCACGCAGTTTGCTTTTCGTTCTGCCTCACTGTGAAAAAAGTATGACATCAAGCCTTGGAGGAAAAACCAGATAACTACACCTCAGCATGTCATGTCGCCAACGGCTCTATATACATGTATACATTTATAAAGTGTCAAGTACCCAAAGCAGTTAATAAAAAGGAACAGTAAAATATTAAGACAAGTTAAAAAGGTAAAATGGAATCCAAACTGCAGGACGGTGAAGGTAAGAGGCAACTTACTCAAGCCGACAGTTACACTGACGATGGTAGTGCTTGTACAACAAACCCTCCACCCTTCATGTTCCCTAATCCTGCAGCTGAAGAGCCCCCTAAACACGGATTTGACTCGATAAATTTGTTTTATAATAAGACAATTGATTCTTAAACAGTATTTTAGAGAGAAAGCAACACTTCAAACAAACCCTCGTCTGATTTCTTTTTTTTTTTTCTGGAACATTTAGAGAAAGAGGAGGAAAAAAAAAACTTGCATCAAAACCATGGTGACTTTTCCTTGCATATGCCACATTGAGGCAATTTTGTTTCTATGGTAACTGTACATTTCAAACCTGCAAAGGAATAGAAAAAGGCTTGTTTTCACTGGAGGATTTGTCCTCGCTTAACCCGTACAGCGGCCAGAAGGTGCCTGACAGACACCTTGCTTAGAGCTTAAAGGCTGAGAGGACAAAGCCAGTAAAAATCTAAATCAACTGCATAGTTGCTCAAAGTTTCTTTGTATCAATCATGCATTTGCCAATGTATAAAACTCTAGTATCATAAAGGAAGAAATGGCCCAGAAATTGGACATAAGGGGTGCGCGATTTGAAGCGTTCTTTGCTCTTTAACAGATAAACTGACTCAAGTGCTTGCAAGTCTACTCCACTTCCTAAAATAAAAAGAGAAAGAAATATAAAGATTAGATTTTTGTGACACCCTGATTTGGTTTATAGAGGATTAGTTAGTTGCTTTATATTTTTGAAAAAGTTTGCCTTTGACTGTTCTTCTCCTCTCTTCACTGGCCTGTCTCACAGGCAGTGCAGAGTCAACTGTGGTGTCCAGCAGTGTCCTTGTCACCCCGTAGTCTCAGGCTCTCGTCTCTGCTGCCAGCTCCTGCACCTGAGGACTGTGCACGTGATCTCCAGCAGCTCCATCCATCTCTGCTGACGGGGACGATTCCGAGCGCCGCCGTCCCTTGATGTTTCGAGGCCCGGGGCTCGTGTCGGCCCCGGGGCTCAACAGGCTGAGCGGGGCATCGAGGATCCCTGGCTCTCGCACCCGAGGCTTTCTGCCCCGACGGGACGGGATGCCGTTGCAGCCGTCCTTCTTCAGGTGGCGGTGCAGGTGATCCGAGCGCACAAAAGTCTTAAAGCAGCTCGAGCACTGATAGGGGCGCAGGCCGGTGTGCACGCGCATGTGGTTCTTCAGGTCATAGTTGTGAGCAAAGGCAGCTCCACACTGCGTACACAGGTAAGGCTTTTCTCCTGTATGCTTCCGCATGTGAACCTTGAGCTTGTCCTGTCTGGGAAGGAGAACACAAGTGAAAATGAAATTAAAATGCACACACAAAAAAACGTTCATGCCCGCGGATCAAGTCACAGCCATCCCAACATGCTGCATCAGACAGCTTTAGTCATTTTCCACATTTGCGCTGCATGAATGCTCATGAGATCAGTCGTCAGATGATATTTGTTGGATCTTTTTTAGTTAGTAGTACACACAGCTTCTGGATCACCTCCAAAACATTTATACTCTAAGGGACGATGGGCCAACTGAGACCATAAACTTATGCTTTTTATCTGTGTAATTGCACGCAAGAGCACAAGAGTGGTCTGACAATAAAGCTCAATGTTCACTGCATCATCTGGAATTTTTATGATTTCTCTTAACTTAACTTTAAGGACAGCAGCATGTCAATGGATTGATTTCAGAAACGCATGCATTTGGGAAACAGAATAATATACTCTGATAAACCTTTGTACAACATCCAGATGAATGTTTTTGAAAACCCAGATGAAGTTGTTATTTCTAAACAACCAAACAGCAGATAAAGACAATAGTTGTTAATGCTAATCTCAACATTCTTATGAAGTCGAACTAGAAGTTGAAATGTCACCACATGCTGAACATTTTTCACTTGATAATGTGTCGCCTTTCAAACTTTATCAGGCTGCCTTGGCCTTGCTTGACTTTTGTCCCTCCCTCCCCCGACTTTAGCCTTTAACTATCTCCTGGGCTCCCAAGCTCTTTAATCATATAACCCTACTACATCGAGGGCAAAGGTCAAAGACACATACACATTTAACACACATGCCAGGTTACTGGATTATCTGTCATATGAGCAAACAAAACCGGTGGCCCACAGAGCAACAAGCAAGAATAAAAGTTTACCTGAAATATCGGTGTGGACGTATGTATGCAGGACAAATCCACAGAACAAAGTTGCATACAGACTAAAGTGAATTATTTAAAGGACGGGCTGATTTATTAAACTCCTAACCCCGATCAAACAGGATTAAGCTTACAATAACCCCCCCCCATGCCAGTCAAATTTAGCAAGAAGGCATTTTCAGTGTGGGCTTTCCTCCCTGCCAACCCAGCAGAGGTCATGGGTATTTCTAGTCTACTGCATCTATTTCCAGCACAGGTCTACTGATTAATCAGTTTAAGCAGTGACTTCGAAGAAAAGGAAATACTTGTAAATACATGGAACCTGGTCAAAGCATCTGTTTAGGACTAGCTACATGTAACTCCATGACACGTGGCACATTTCAGGTATAGAAGGGACAGAAAGAAATGGAAGGGGGTGGTATAAATACTCCGCTGTGGGCAATAATTAAAATAACCAGAGATCAAAAGTTCAAATTACAGTGTTGAAACACACAGAGCACCACCCAGGACCTATAACCCCCCTCTGTATCAGAACTAAACACTTTATAGCAGCCCTCCACAAGATAACACCTCCGTGGTACAGTATTGTTTTATAGGACCCTTATGTTACAATTCCAGGACTTTGCTATGAAACTTGTCACAATAAAACACACCTTTCCAACTACCCAATCCCCTCAGAGCTTGACTATTAAATAAGCCACAACTTTAAAGTAAAAAAAAAAAAAAAAGCGTATAGAGACTGCTACTCAAGCACAACAAAACAAATGGAACTGCCTTCTTATTGCTAAGTTGGTTAGAGCTGTTACCCCTGCTCTTGGCTTTGTGATATTTCCCACTGCTGAGTGGTGTGTATGTGGTGCCACGTCCAAGACTATTAGAACATGTGACACACAGAAGTACTCTATTAATTGGGCTTACCTGGTAAAGCGCACTTTGCAGATGGCGCATTCATAGGGTTTCTCTCCTGTGTGCGTTCTGATGTGGCGCGGTAGCTTGCCGGCTCCTTGAATGACCTTGGAACATATGGGGCATTTCTGAAAGGCCTTAGAACGCATCTTCCTCTCTGGCCCACCTCCTCCCCCACCTAGGCTGCTTTTATCTTCAACTCTTTTTCCTCCTGCTCCTGTTCTCTCCTGGCCTGTTCTGCCCCGTGACAGCCAAAAGGGTGACACTCCCTGTGTCACAGCAGCAGAAGCTGTGTCCTCGTGCTGCGAGCTGTTAAAATAATTCAAGTAAAATTCCATGTCTGCGTCATCCCCTTCGCCGTGTTCCTCCCCAGTTGCAGTGCACTCTTTCTGCCTCTCGATGGAATCCATCATCTGCTGAAGGAGGGCGCTGGCAGAACCCCTTTCCCTGACCATCACCTCCCCGCCCCCACTGTCCACCTCTGTTTCCTGCCCCAGCCTTGATTCAGGGGGGAGGTAGAAGTGCCCATTTTGGGATGAAGGGTAGTATGATGACCCCAAGGTTCCTCCGTTTCCCTGCATCACCTCCCCGTCCTCATCTTCATCTTCATCCTCGTCCTCCTCCTCTGGCTCACGTGTGGGGGCCTGGGCCAAGGCAAGGGCCAAGGGGGAGTAGTACTCTCCAAGACCAGCAGTTGCTCCATTGCTGGGGGGCCCTCCGTTACCGTGGTTAAAGTGCAGGTGTGTGGGCAGGTCCCTGAGCTCTGGCGTGCTGCAACTACTGCTCCAGTGTGCTCCTCTCTGGAAATACTCCAGGTACTCCCGAGCCCGAACACAATTTCCCTGCTCTTTGCCTCCCCTGCTCTTCCCCTCCGCATCTTCACCTTCATCTCTTCGCTCACTACCCGCCTAGTGAAATGAGGAACAAAAACAGTCATTCAAATTTAAAGTGGATTAAGTTTGTATGTAAAAGAACAAGGAATTACAGTATCGCAGACATAAAGAAAATACTAAACATTGCTGGTCCTATCTGTTAATATTTTTGGTTGTTACCGGCGGGGAGAGCACTTTGGTGTCCAACAGGTGTGTACAGACATCCTGGACGGGTGGGATTTCCAGGAGGTGCGCAGCAGCAAGGATGTCAGCCACACTGCTGTGGCTGACTGTGAGTGTAGCGGTGTAAGCAAAGTCCAACAGAGCTCCCAGAGCCTCCGCTGCCACAAAGTCGATGTTGTAGACGTTCTGTTGGTCAGCGACGGCCCCTGAAGTGAAGAGCTTGTGGAAGTAGGAGCTGCAGGACGCTAGAATGGCGCGGTGAGCTGGGAACTCGCGTTCTTGAGTAACCAGGAGCACATCGCACAGCTGGCCGCTGAGCCGCTGCTTGTTCAGGCTGCCGAGGATGTCTGCACTGTGCTCAGGGAAAGGGATCCCCACCGGCCCTTCCTCAGCCTCTCCCGCTCCTCCTCTACCTCCTCCACCTCCACCGCCTGCAGTCCCCTTGAGCCGCCTTCCACCTCTCCCGCCGGCTCCTGACGACATTTTCCACCAGCTTGCCGCCGAGCCGCCGAGCACAGCCCCCACCCGTGTATCCGTCCTGCCGTCCGTCTGTCTGCCTGCCTGATGGGAGAAGAGTTGCATTTATGTAATTTAGAGGAAAGACAGCTGAAATAAGTTCATTCATCACTTTTTATGAGGATAAAAGAGAAATTAATATACACCTTGGCCCAAAAAGTCAATTAAACATTATTAAATTCTGCAATTAGCTTCTTATTTTGTGCACAAACGGCCATTTCTTCACGTACACATGGAAACCAACTGAACCAACCAAGAGTTCATTTCTCCACATACTGGCCCTCATTTATCAATCTTGCATAGAAACATGCGCAGATCTGAAGTGTAGGAGTCATGGTACGACAAGACGCACGTGTGATTCATGAAAAATTCGTGTATGGCCAATCCCAGCGTACGACTCAGGTGGTCTTAATAAATGTGGCGGCTGATAACAATCGTCATTAACATGTTTCTGCCTTAAATATTCATGTTTCAGAGGCCCCGCCCACTGAAGTCAAACGCTGAGAGGAGAAACCTGAGAAAGAAACCAAACTTTTTTGAGCTGGAAGTTGTTCCCCTCGAGTCTGAGGTGGAGGTTAAACAAGGACGCGCAGTTTGGAAGCATGAAAACTGGTGTTAAAGGAGCCCAGAAAAACGCTGTCTGGAGAACAATGACAGCAGCGGGAGCAGTGCCACCGTGGACGAGAAGACACTGACGCAGTCACGCGTGTGCACGCAATGTTGAAACGACGCTGCTGTTCTGTGCCAGGTTCACCAGTTATTAGATCGTCTGTCAAAGACCATGAAAAAACAGGAAACATTTATTCCGACAAAAAGGGCAAGATTGCTTAAAAAACAAATTAAAAAAAGGAAATTAAATCAGAAAAACAGAAATAATTACATAGAAAAACAAACCAAACATGAATTTCTCAGGAAAAACAACGGGTGACTGCAAAACGCTTCTGTAAAAACAGTTATATTTATTTTATTCAACAATATTTGTTTACTTTTTAATCTGTACGTAATGTGTGGCTGCCTGTCCTCAATGACCAGTTTGAGTTTTATTTAATCATTATTTTTAAATTTTAAGATTTTGCTATGCTGCACCACAAATCCACACTGACTCTAACTTGCATACACGATGTTAGACCTGATGTGAGATTTGAGCGGCTCGTATGCTCACGTCCAGATTGACAAACGCCAGCCTTGCCTGAAAATGGCCGTGTGCAGTTTTCTGCCATACGTACGGTTGATAAATGAGGGCCATTGTGACTTACGCCTGTAGTATAGTAAATGTATATATAGGCGGTAGTAATACTAGATTACATTACATATTACAGATAAATGCTGGTTGTCACATAACCTCCTTGGTGGAAGTGATATGATTATTATTGTTGATGCTAATAATAATAACAATAATAATAATAATAATAATAACAATAATAATAATAATAATAATAATAATAATAATAATAATAATAATAATAATAATAATAAATTTTATCACCTGAAGAAAACCACTTATATGGTTTTCTTAAGGGATAATCGATTACCACTGTGGGGGATAATTATTTTACACAGTGGTTTGTCTCTCCTATCATCCAAAAAAATCCTGGTAAAAAAAATTCCAGATCCCACAGCAGATGGGGTTTTTTGGGCTTTTGTCCAGTGTATAATGGTAAAATTATGCTTTTATGTGTACACAGAATGTTCAGGTGGTGGTCTAAGTTTTAAAGAATACAGAGCAAACTCTACATACCAACTAGAATTAGTATCAAGTACAAAAATGTCTAAACTGCCATGATGATGTTGAAGCTTTTAGACCACAATGGGAAAATTACAGTGGGGGAAAAAAAATAATCAGGACATTTCAACTTTATTATCATGGCAAAGTGTGAGCTGTATGCAATGCAGCATTTTATTAACTAACATCTCAGTAACACCGAAACATCTTTCTCATCCACTGCAGCAAAGTCGTGTTTGCTCTGGAATGTATATTGAAATAGACAAGCCATCTACATAAAAACTCCCACCATGGTGATTTTATGGATCTAAAACCAACTAATTAGAACCTTCAAATGAACTTGAGAGTTACAAGAAATTTCACATGCTCGAAGCATTTTCCTGAGGTCACATAAGGACCTTCACAACATTTATAACAAACAGGTTCAACATTTCGTTTATATTTTATGTTATTTTGTAAGTTTACAATGCCACAATTAGGTGTTTATATAGTATACATATTCTCTGGTAATACTTGTCTGAAACCAAGTGAGAGGTCATGGAGGACAGATAGGCAGAGGGTAGAGGAAATCAAAGTGCATGATGGGAACTGGGGACGTGCAATTTCGACGCTCTGTGTCAGTTGAGAGCTAAGAGAAGAGCAAGATATGTGGAGGAGGAGGGGGCATTGCCAAAGCAAACCTACACAGGAGGAGGAAGAGTACACGCAACAAGCTGCAAGGGAACGGTATTAAATAGGGAGGTTGTCAATCCGGTCTGAGCTGGTTACCCCACCCCGTACTGTGTGCCAAGTTTCAGGAAAGGCTGTCCCCTCGCTCACGTGTGGCGTGGTGGTGGTGGGGGGGGGGGATTAAAATGATCGACTGAAGCCTGCACAGTGGAAGGGGGGGTTTCAGCAGAACAAACCATTCTCAATTTATCTGTCAACACTCACCCATACACAAGTAGGCAAAACAGCAACCTCTGATAGTCCTCAGTAGTGCACAAAACACACACACAGGTAAAGACACATACACAGCATCGTCCCTCCATCTGCCAGAGAGACCCAGCAGGGGGTGAGGCTGATTTGGGAGGGAAAGGCTTGGTGTCTATAAGGACAAGACAGATATCCAAATGCCGTTTTTTTTTGTTTTTTTTTTTTCTTTTCCCCAGATCAGCCTGCCTGGTATGTACGCTGCATCTCAGAATCAAACCTGCCCAACCTGGCTGCCTGTCCTCACCCAGGTTCCTCACCCTTTCTTTCATATGTTGCGTGCCATCATTTTCAACTAAAAAGCAACAACTGCCTCAACAGCTTTATTTTTGGTAACTTGTCAGCCTGTGCACATGTTAGGGTCAGCAGAGTTTTCAAATAATTTTCTCTCACATGCTGGCTTTTTTTGGATACATTTTTAAACTGTTCCATGATTTTTTTTACTGGCTCGGTTTTGATAAGCAGCAGCCCAGAAAGACCGAAAAAGAAATGTTACCGCTCAAAGCCCCATCTGAATATTCAGACTAGGGGAAAGCTAAGCTAATGGCTAACATGTGACTACTGATATCACCTGCGAGCCCACCCACAATTTATGTCAACAGACGCACCAGCACTAAAGCTGGTTTTCCTGCAATACAACATAGTGAGTAATTCTCTACAACACACAGAGGCAACGGCTTTTCTGGAGTTGAAGACGCTAAACTGCGTTGAGATAAAACACACGTGCACAAATTTAATTCAGTGCCAAAAAAGCAAGCAGGGACTACTCTGCATGCGAGAGCCACCTGTCCCGAATAAAGAGCATTAAGAGAGAGGAAACGCAGTCCAACAAACCTGATCCTGACACCTCCTCGTGGCTTGAAACATTCCTTATCACTAATTCATGGCTGTGGGTGACGAGGGTTGTAGCCCAGCAGGAAGAAGCACTATAACTGTCTGGTGTTCCCCTCCCAGTGAGGGCCTTCTCTGAAAGATCAATTTGGAAGCACCCAGGCCAGCTTTGCAAGTCAAACAACCGCGTATACACAGGAGTGATCATGCCAAACCCACACCCTCATTAACTCTGTAAAGTTCCTCTCCCCTTCCCACCTATGCACGCAGGGCAGGTATCAGTACTACACATCACACAAGCAGAACAGTTTCACTTTATTATTATTACTTGACTGTCGCATTCAGGATAGCACGTCACACCCAACTTGTCTTGTTTTTCCACTGCCTTGATATTAGGTAGCGCTTGCAGGTTATTAAAAAGGGGTTATTTTGCCTCATATGTATCATGGAAGAATAGAAGAATTTCCCCACTCCAAGTATTTCTGTCTTTGCCTGACACATACCAGTCATTCCTAACTACAAAAGAACAAACTATTAACCCTGTGCAACCTCGGATGCTTTAATTATACGCTCGGATATAATTATTTTACTAACACAGGTTCAGAGGAGTAGGCCAGAATGTAAAATTTAACTCTTTGTAGTGAAGCTGAAAACTGTGCCACTAAGAGTAATCAAAGGTCTAAAAGTGACATCCCATCTTTTATAAAATTCTAAATCGAGATGGACACCATCTACTCTTCTGTTGCACGCTTTCTTGTCCTTCTTCACTCCAATGTCCTAATTTTACTGTATATTATAAGCCAGCCTCTCTGGCAACCATGTTATTGCTACGAGGTTGAATTGGGTCAAGGTTGGGCCAAGATAATGCAAGATAATCAGAATGGGGAGGGGGCCGCGGTTCCTAGAAGAAGTGGATTTAAAGCGAGTGCCACTGCCAAGTGACTCACTTCTGCCATTCGTGGAAGGAAACCTGACTGGTTACACTGGGAGCGAAGCAGGAAGAAGTTAAGTGACTGATAAAGCCAAAAGCTGGGGTTGGTCTAAACCTGACAACAAAATTTACAAGGAAGTGCCGGCAAAACGGAAAAAAAAAAAAAAAAAACTTGACAGAAAGCCAGTGAAAATGTAGTGGGCGAGGTAATAGGTAAGATTTTAAAAAAATCACTCACCAGCTGAATGTGCGGAGCTGGAATCCTAATCAAATATCAATAATCGCTGGATTAGTTTAGGTATCTGTAGTAACCTGCTTCATCAGGAGGAAACATTACCACCACAAGATGGGCAAAGTCTAACTGGAGGGATAAAGCAAAAGACTTTATGATGTCTTTATAAGACTTCGATGATTTCAGCAGCTAGATACAGCAAAACCTTTGCAGGAAAAAGTCTGTGGAGGCTTTCTACTCCTCTAGTCTCTGAAAGTATTCCAAATGCACCCTTATTTTGTCCTTACGTGCGTTTTCACAGATGAGCAAATGCAAAAATCAACAAACAGTAAAACAAAAACTATCTGCTACATTATAATCCGAAATTTCGACTCCACCAATCACAGCTGACACCATGACATGATGAATGTGAGAAATGCAGATGTATTATAAAAACTGTAGCTCCTTCATGGTAATTTTAAATTCATACATGTGTTGCACAGGAGCATTTGTCATTCGTGCTCAGGTAGATGGTATTAAATCTACCACAGACGGTTATAGATGTTTAAAATAAATTCACTGTGGAAAAAATGAATAGCATTCTTACTTATTGCAAACAGACTATGCTGTGTGGTTAGCTTGTTGTATTTCATTCTAAAATTACAGAATGTTGTAATCTGAGACTAAAAATGACCCAACACAGCAAATTCAAAAGTCACAACCACCACACGGGACCTTCTGAAGTTCTTGAAAGAGTGCCTGGTGACTTCAGCAGTAGGCAGGCGCAACAGATTTACTACCAGTAGTTGAACTAAGCTAATTAGGGAAAGGAGATCTTTGCGCTTTCTTTTCTTATCACTTCACTCACTGTTATCCTTCTTGACTGATTAAAAGGTTCAAATAAGGCCATGTTTCATCAGTCAGTAAGTGCAAGTATACAAATTGAGGGAAGAGCATTAACATTTCCACTTCTGTTTGAGAGGTGGTGGAGGAGAGTTGCTTCTGACAAGCACATTTATAACAAAGCCACATCCATGGTTCCACAATATCAAAAATATCCCTGTCCCTGGTACCTCGAGGCGACCAGTTAGCCTGTACGTCAACCAGTAAGGCTCTGCTGCGCCACTTGGTGCATGCGCAGTCTAACAGGGAAGAAGGGCTTCCTGAGAGTCTGTTGCAGGCATGTAACAGAACCCGTTCTGTTATTAGATGACCGACTCTTCGTCTGCTTGTTCTCTACTGTCTGTCTCCCCCTTCATCTCGCCCGTCGCTCTTATCTCATCATTGCTCCATCTGTCTTAGACTCTGCACTGCTCGGTACCCACCACATCAAACACTTCCCCTTTCTACTGCTGAGGAGGCAAAATAGTGCGGAACCACCCACCATCTTCTGTCACACGTCCCCTTAAATATAAACTGTCTGTCCTCATCCCAAACACATACAATAATCTTAATGATAATTAATTAGAGGCTGTGTGAATTGCCTTATCTGTGACTCACTTAATTAACAACAGGTTCCATCAAATTTGCACACTTTGTGGAGTGATTAAACAACCGGAACAATACAAGACCACTGTTTTACAGTGAAGGTATGAACATTTGAGACTTTCATTCTTGCCCTGAAAATATCTCCTCTGCCCCTCTAATTTGATCAGGTTGCATTGGCATCTCCATAATAAACGTCCCAGAGGAGAACAGAAGAAGCCCCTTTACTCCCCGCAGACTTTAGCACAACAACAGAAAAACAACAGAGAGGGGTCTGTCTGCCGAGGCAAGCTGGAAGCTGTGGTTTACTGAGCAGCTGATCAGGGGAACCAAACATTAGAAGGAAAGGGAGCCACGTTCACCAGCAAAGAGGTATGTGGAGTGTTCAAAATGCAGATATTTTTATACAAACCGTCATATAGGCAGCATAGCAGCGGGCAATGTTGTGACCAACACAAATCAGATTTCCATTCCACCCAACCAGCTCCAGCAGTTGACCAGACAAACAAAGCTTTGAACAAACACAGAAAGAAATACTACATGGAGTCCACGGTATACACCAGCATCTGACTCTAAAATAAAGCTTCAAAATGCCACGGCAACATCACGCGACCTGTCCTCTCAGTCTGTCTGAACCTGCTAGTTTCAGACCATAGTGGTGGAGGCACAAACATACAGGAATATCAAACTGTATTCAGCCTCACCGCCAAATTGATGGGTGGTGTCTTGGACCTGCCCACAGCCACTGAAGTCCCCTGCAATTCCCCTTCAGTCTATTGTTGGTAACAGAGACAGCAGCACACAAACACATATGGCGTCCTAGTTTAACCTCTTGCAGAAATCCACTTGATTACCTAGAGTAGTGTCTCCGTGACAAGTGTCAACAACTTCTTTTCTTTAGCGTAGAACCGACGATGAAACATAATCAGTCTTGTTTACTTTAACGATTAATGAAGTATTAAAAACTCTTCACAGACTCATTTTTTTTGCTCCCTCTCCAGGCCCAGAAAAGGGCTCAAGTGTGCAGACACAAAATTTATAAATATGGTTATCAAGCAAGACGGTTGGGTTTCTTGTGAAGTCCCACGAGCTACGAGCCAAATCGTGATGAGATGGGTGAGATTAGAATCTACTTTGAAAAAATAAATGTAGTGAGAAAGAAAGAAAGACAGTGAGCAATGGAAGGGAAGGAAAAGTGTCATGAGCTCGTCCACGGTGTGAGTAGCTGAGAAAATCTGAAATCAATAAGACACAAAAACAAATTCATGATGTTCAGTCACCAGATTGCAACTGTACCAGTGACTGAAAGCCACGTTTCTGCCAGTAAAATTCAGATTTGATGTCACTGACATTCCTCATGATTACTCAATACCTTAACTTTGCTATCTATACCAACATGGTTGCTGTGGCAACAAATAGCAAACATCTGATCTTGTGTTTCTGTGGAAACTCGTTAAAGGCCTGAAGATGCAGCCGTGCCACCATTGCGACTGTGAAATATTACATTGCTAAAGCATGGATGATGAAAGATGAGAACAACAACACAGTGAACTACAATTTTTTAAAAATTAGCCTGACAAGATTGAAACCTTGGCAACAATGCTGATCATACTTTTAGCCATGTTGTGTGCAGCATCTCACATTCAGTGCTGACCTAGCTGTCATCTCCAAATGGGTCAAGAACTCCATCAAGCCCACTATCCCTCTCTGTCACAACACACTTATTTTTTTCTCATCTTACCGCTCTCTTCCAGTCAGCGACAGTCTTTAGACACCATGGACTTGCTCACCAAACAGGCAGAAAATGTTTCCCAGACCTGTCAGCTTGCTGGTCAGCTTTGCTGCCTTCCACCCTGGGCAAGGCTGGAGCTTCAGACAGGAAACTTGCAAGTGGCCCTAGTCATACAGCCAAGCTATTGCCTGATCCCACACAAACAGACACCTACACCCCCCTCCACCCCATCCCCAAACACACGCATACACACACACAACCACCACCCCACCCCCTGTGCCTTCAGCCCACAACTCAGTTCTGCATCTTCTGCTCTCATTGGTTTGACAGAGGCTCGCTCACCACACCTCCTGGTGGAGATAGGCTAGCGGCCGTTCCCTTTCCTGGATGGCCAAGGGCAAGGCACTCTGGGATATAGAGTCCTGAAATCTCATTCAACCTGCTCTGCAGCCACAGTCGCGGACTACGAGTCCCAGCTCTGTTTGCCCCCACCCCCCCTTCTATTTCCAAGCCTGTTCTAACGTAAGCACTCAGGGCTGAATTATACACTACAGTATGTTGCTAGCAGGCTGCCAGGTATTAAAGTACAGTCCAGCCATCAAGCAGGGCCGAGCTTCGTAGCTCACACAGAAGAGACACTGCAGCCCCAACTTTAAGAGCAACAACTAAACACCTCCTTTACATTCTTTAATCAGCATGCACGCTAATGACACTTGAAACTCCTGACCTAAATTATTACTCTTTCCTCTATCACAGAACCCACTACAGTGCTCCCTGCACACACAGCACACAACTGAGGAATATTTCTATCAAGACTGTCTCTAAAAGTTGTGGCGACTGCTCACACCTTGTCCAAAGGAATTATTTTTGGTTCCTTGTTCATGACTCCCACCCATTCCACACTCCTCCTCCTCCTCTAAGTGCTTCCACCTGCCTAAAAAGTTAATGCCTTGAATGCATCCTATAAAGTTTATCTCAAGATACCCAGAGGCAAATAGCAGCACAGAGGAAGTACTTTAAAGGGATTAAAAAAAAAAAGAAAAGAGGAACCCTGACTAAAGACTATTTCTGCGACCCACCTCTCCTCTCTGGCCAACCCCCCCACCCTGCTCTCCTTTCTGTCCCCCTCCCTCCCTCCCTTGTTGTCTCCCTCTCCTCTCCTCCTCTGCCCTGCTCCACTGTGGTCGACAGGCCCGGGGCAGACAGCGGGGGGATGACAGGGCGCCTTTAGCTCACCTGCGATGGCCGTGGTGAAGCTTGTAGTGGGTTAGCTCAGCCCTCTCCTCTCCCTCTCACTGTTGTGCAGCTTAAAGCCCGTATGCGCTAACCAAGCAGCAGATCAACTCAATTCCCTTCCTGGTTTCTGGAGGGCAAAGAGGTCCCTCCCTTTCTCTCTCTCCCTCACACACTCTCTCTCTCCCTCTCTCTTAAAGAAACAGCATTCGCCCTCCCTCTGTGCCCCCCTCCTCCCTTTGCAAAATGAAAACTAAATAAAACTAATTTAAAGACGTGTTTGCACACTACAGCGAATAATTACCAGGGTTATAAATTTGATCAGACGTGGCACAGAAATTAACCCTTGCCTTGCCATGTGGCAGTTTCCCTTTTAACATCAGCCAATGTTTCCCTCTAAATTTAAGTTCAAGGGAAAATAAGTTAGAGCTTGTCAGCGTTCTGCAGCCTCTTCTTTCAATGCAGCTTTCCTTTTCTATGCAAGCCAAGTCGCACCCAACCGTCGTATCGCCCGAAGTCATGTTGTCCCACCCCAAAGCATGCCCTGGCACATTCTGGTACACACAGTAGGAGCTGCCAGCAACCCCCCCTTGATAAATGCCTTCTGACCCAGTCTCTTCAGGTAAAACCTGCCAGGCTTCAACAGGTGAGTTATCACACACGGCAGACACAAAAAGAGACATTCAACTGGGGGAAATTGCAAATTCCAATGTGTGGATCTTAACGGTACTGCATTTGACGTTGTGCAAGTTCAAACACCCACCTGTGCCTGCCCCCCCCCCAACATGGGTGTGCTCATGGATACTCTTGCATCATAAACTATTCACACACACACACACACACACACACACACACACACACACACATCTGAAGACATTTCAAAGTTGTTTTTTTTTCTTTAGTTACACTCTTGGCAGGACTTACTTTAAATAATGTCATACCTCTTACTTTAAATGGTGCAGGGGGGGGCATGTCCCACAATTCATCAGGCCCGGTCAGACAACAAATGGTGGAGTCAGGCAGCTTTTCTGGCGCTGTTAGCAACGCTTGCTCGGTGTAGATGGCACTGTTGTTGCACTCTTTCTGCAGGTACAGAAAGGCAGTCACTACTTTTATCCTCATTTTAATTTCCGGAGTTGGTGAATAAGATGTAAGCTACAACAGCTTTCTTTTAAAGATGTTGTTGTTACTACTACTGTTTACGTTAATTACTGACACAGTTCAAATTTGTCTGTCCTAATTTATGACAGGCTGATAATGTCAGACATAATAAATTTAGCCCTCGGCCTCTATAAATAGAGACTACTTTTTCAGCGCTTATGGATACACCACCTGAATGGTGTTTCTTAATTAAATACACTCAAACAAGAAAGAATATGTAAATACACCGACAACCTTGCGTCAGCAAAAAAAAATAGCTTAATTAGTTACGTAAGTTTACGGCATGACTGTATTTTTGAATGAAAAGCTTTTACGTAAGTTGTCGGTTGTGGGTTTTCTAAAAATCTGCAGTTGTAAGTGAAAAAGTTGTTCGTTAATTATTTTACTTAGATGTAGCCGATACAGCGAGCTACCTGGGATCGAACAGCCAATCAGAATCAAGCCCTTCACTTCTTCTTTACGACACTTGACCTGAATGTAGGCGATTTACGACTGTTGTAGATAAATTAACCCTGAAAACCCCAAAAAAGTTTATTCTAGACATTTCAAAAGTGAAGAAGCTTATTTTTGTCTTACTGAAAATTGCAACTGATCCCATGGACAAACATGTCCTTCTATACTATTCTAACCCACGCGCATAAACAAAGAAAAATTCAGCCAAACTGGCAGACATTTAACCTTGCATCAGGACAACTGCATGCAACTACACGACTTAATAAATTTAATAATAAAAGCTTATTTATCAATTTACTTGTGTTTTTTTTAATTATTATTATTTTGTGTGACAAAGGCCACAGGATGATTAAACATATACATTTGGGCATATAAACAAATAAGGGGAAGACAGGCTGTTGCCTACAGACAAATTTACCTCTCATTCTTTCTGGCTGATTGTTGGCTAGTTTTGCATTTTCCCAGAACCCCCATCACTAGTAGTAGCTTGAGGTGGTGTGTGCAATGCACACAACTTGTTCAGAAAGTGCACCTCCTGTTGGATGGCACTTCCACAATGCCATGGCAGAACATTTGCTGTGTCACTTGGCACGGGGTGCAGAGCGAGGAGGAGAGCCCAGGAGACAGACCAGCACACCAGGAGCGGTGGAGGAGACCTCTGGTAGAGCAGGACCACCCATAACTTCATAAAAGCCACATAGCTGATAGCTCTACGTGCTGAACTGTGTGTGGAGGTGAACTCAGTCACACAGGTTAGCTGCAAAAATTAAAACATCTAATGCATGTCCTACAACAAGGATTGATCAGGCAGTTCATAACAGGAGTTCTTGGACACCAATACAGCCTAGCGGACTGTGACACACTGTCCATAAATTGGAAGTCCAACTTGACATCTCAAGCTTTTGACTTCACATTTTGTCCAGATCTTTGGAATCACATGCTGACCTCCATGCATCCCCCAGGGGTACTCTGAATGCTGTTCGTGACATCCTCAGACCCGGTTTCAGACCATGCCAGTACAACGAGCCTTCTGGTAGAGGACAATGCCCAATCCATGTGGCTAGAGAGTCTCAGCAGCACCTGGATGGCAAGAGCATTGAGGCCTTGAGCCTCCTGGATCAGCTGTTTTCCAGATGGGAAGGGAGTGACTACAAGCACTTGCAGGCTATCCACACAACCAAACCACAGTATGAGTTGTCTTGAGGAAATCTACAAAAGTTGGATCAGGTTGTGGTAAGTGATAGATTCTTTCTGCAATGTTTCGTCAGTAAAGACCAAAATGATTTTTTTTTTTTTTCTGGGAAATCTGCAGTGGCAGTTTCATATATCCAGATCCAGTTACATTACTGGGAAATTGCTGGGGTTGCTGCACTGTGAATGAAAGCAGAGAAACCTCCTGCTGCCTCATGCTCGTGTTCACATTTTGTCCAGCTTGGCCAAGTTATTATGGATTTATTAATCAACACAGAATAGAAAGAAGCATCTCGGACCCCTTATTAAAAGCCTTACACGTTGATTTATTTTGTTTTTTTGGCAGACACATCCTTGATGTTTACAACAGCAGCATCTCAGATTCTGGTTTAGAGGAGGAACAGGAACCGTGTCGATGTGAGAAGCTGGTGTTCAGCATTGAAAATGAGAGGTCAGACCAAACACTGCCAGCTAGTCCGAGCACGCTCATATTGTGAACATCGTGTACCAGAAGTTTGGCAATAACCTTTGCTCACATTTGGATTTGATTGTTCTGTCTTGTTTTAACAGGTCCAAGCAGGACACAATTACTAAATTTTTAAAAAATTAAGTAAATAGAAAAAAACAAAAAATCTATTTACCTTTCAGAACTGTTACTGAAGGCAGGAAATCAGGACTATGACCCAAAAACAAGTCAAAATACATTCACAAATAAGTTTTATTTTAATCTTATACATTATAACTATTTCCATCTATTTTTTTATATTATAATAAAATGAGTTCTCCCTTGTC
This sequence comes from Arothron firmamentum, assembly GCA_016586285.1. Lineage (NCBI taxonomy): Eukaryota > Metazoa > Chordata > Actinopteri > Tetraodontiformes > Tetraodontidae > Arothron > Arothron firmamentum. The sequence goes on along the minus strand of BJFM01004156.1, from coordinate 37,827 downwards.
TTTCACATAAATCAAAAAATTTTGTATATTAAGACTGCAAAATAGTACTCCTGTAATTTTGTATATAGCTTTGTACACATACAAGTGACAATGCACTCACTTTGCTCTCAAGGGGTGGGGTGGGTAAGACATGGCAGCCATAAGCAGAGAATACAAGAGCTCTAGCGAGACAGCAGGCTAGCAATTTAACGCCACAAGGTCATCAACACTGACCTGGGTCAGTGGTCAGTCAAAACCCTTTTGTACTATATCGCATTTTTACCACAAGCGATTGGGTAAAATTGCAAAGGGAGAATGTTTTCACATGTATTTCCCACCCAAGTATTTTTCACACCTCTAAGCTTGTGTCCAAAGAAAAGGCTCCAAGCACCCCAGACAGACAGACAAACGCACACACATCATCTTTAGAGGGAAAACATAACTCAATACACTTCAGGGAGAATACAGGCCAACAATAAAGACGGGATTAAAAATAATTTGAAGCGATTTAAAATTTCATAAACACTGATTCAGATTCAGACCTTTCGTGAAACTATAAGCTCAACATCCCCACGATGATCTCAGGAAATAAAAACACACATTAGAAAGATAATAAATCATGCTATATTGTCCAATGAATTACATTTTGATCACGTTTTCTCAGATGCCAAAGACAATGGGGACATTTATCGGGCATCGGCGTCGGACTCGTGCCATGAGAAATGTGATGCACGTGGAGGAGACGCCGACCATACGACTGGAGTGAAAGAAAACAGAACATTCAGAGCGAATTTCTGTGCTGCTGCACACACAGATAACTGTTCAGGCATTGGATAACTTCAGTAGCCGTGAGTACCCTCTTTGGTTTGTGGCTCCACAACATTATAGCGTAGTATTACCAAAGTGAAAACCTCTACATACAGTATATGCCCATTGTCCTGTATTCACAACATTGATATATTATTTATTCTGGAGGTAAGTGTAAGGTCTCTGCAGCTAAACCTTTCTGTAAAGGTGACAATGACAAAGGGATTAAAACAAAGAACAATATCTAAATATCTCTGTTCAGCTCTGTTAAAAGCAATTTAGAATTTGCAGGTGTGGATTCCTCTCTGTTTGGAAAACTATACAGCAGGTCATTTATTGAAAACACTACCACACATCATGAACGGTCGCCATATAAAAGATTAGTACAGTATATTCAACAATACAAAAGAAGCTTGTCAATTAATGGAAATTTAGCTGACACACTGGCAGCCCTTCAGTGCTTTTTTTTTTTTTTTTTTTAATCCTTGCTAGCATTGTGAAAACGTGCACTACTCAACACTGGCATGTTGAAGCTGTGGTCTTACAGTATAACGACTAAAAGGGCCCTGCTGCTGGTGAGGGAATAAATGAAGGGGGAGGCCAAACTGTTTATTCTGTTTCAAACTCAAAACCAAGATGAAAAAGTGCCAATGTTTGTGATGGCTCGTGGAAGTGTTAAGTGCTGTGTACGACAGGGCGGTTGGGGGCCTCGTCACTCAGTGCTGCGGGTGGGGGTGCTGGGCTGGTTCAGGCCCATCGTTTTGCACAGCCAGCCGGCAAAATCCACTTCTTCCACCTCTGATCGTTTGATGTACGTGTGGTTCTGGAAGAAAACCAAAGCCGGGCTGTCAGCTGCACACAGGTTTGCTCGCATCAGCTCACTGGTGATAATCCCCAGTGAAATAACGATGGTGCAATCAAATCATACTGAGAAACCATCCAGGTACTCACCATCAACAATTTCAGGACTGCTCTTTCAGACGGGTTTTTGATCAAACTGTGTGCACGCACGCACACACACACACACACACACACACACACACACACACACACACACACACACACA
>BJFM01004156.1:16898-35890 GCA_016586285.1 Arothron firmamentum | reverse complement strand
ACACACACACACACACACACACACACACACACACACACACACACACACACACACACAGAAAGACAACAAGTTTAAATGTCGACTCTAAAATTGCTGCTGCCAATTCAGATTCTCCCGAAACATCAGATCTCACTTGACATGTTCCTGTAGCGTCTTGGAAATGAGCAGGCAGAAGGTTCAGTGGTAGACCACATGATTGACTATCGTTACATACGTCACCAAGCAGAGCACACCTGGCTCTGTTTGGGTGGCTCGGTCTAAAAAAGCTGCTCACCATTTTGACACAAAGTCCTGGAAGTCATTGGAGAAGACCCCGAGTGGGAGTTTAGGAGGTGGCTGAGGAGGAATCAATAGATCAAGATCAAAACATGAACAATGGCAACAGTGGAGCAATACAGTGGTGTCACAAATCAATGCATTCTTCATTTCAATATTAATTTACAGTAATAAGTTTGAGACAGAACCACTTGTGCTTTAATGGAATACATCTTGAAAAGCAGTTTCACCTCATTCACAATATAGTCCAGAAGTTCAAAGATGGCCATGGCCGGTCTACTGTCCATCCCGTGGCCTGCAGGGGAGGAACAGAAAAAAAAAATGTAGACAATTATCAAAACAAAGAAATGTAGAACTCAAAATGCAGAATGTAGAAATTCCACAGATGTGAAGCCTCACCGCTCATGGGTCTTCCCGGTGGTCTGGGCCTCTGCACGTTGGTGTGAGTCTCGCCCTCGGCCCCGTCCATGACAGCCCGTCCAAAGATGCCTTCAAGCTCTTTAGCGTCTGGTGGGGGGATGGGATATCGGCCGATCGCCAGCTCCACCAGGGACAGCCCCATGCTCCACACGTCAGACTGAACAGTGTAGTGGGTGCCCTGCAGTCTCTCCGGCTGTTGGAAAACAGACAAATCATGTCAGAGAGGCAGGTGGAGCCAAGATGCCAGGGAGGGAAGAGGGCTGGGCAGTGACCAGGGAGGGAAAGGCACAGGAAGTGGATGATGGGAATAATGGCAGAGGAAGAGAAGGTGGGAGGCAATATGGCAAGGAGAGCTCAGGAGTGGTGAGAGCCAAAGGTCAGAGGATGGGAGGGTTTGGCTGGAGGTTTACAGCAGCTTTGGACTGGCTGATAAGGCAGATGTGCTGACAGTTTCAATAAAAGCCCTAAATTCTTCTGAAGCACCAGTGCGTTCTGGGAAAGGGTTGGGGAATAAAAAAAAACTTCTTTGAGAATGTGCCCACCAGGTGTTTAACAGTGGGAGAAAAGTATGAGAGAGCGTTGCCCTGGTCTTTGCCAAGGCTCAGCCCTTGCTGCTTGGCAGGAGAATGAGGACGGGCCAGAAGAAGGGAAAGCAGAGGGTGGGGCTAACGTACACCAGCAATGTGAGCAATGAGGAGGAAAGGAAAGTGGGGATGGGGCCAGAGGAAGAGGTGGGCACACAGGCGCGCAAATCTGACTCACCGACATGTAGGAGCGTGTTCCAACAAAGGAGTTGGCCATGGAGTCTATGAGCTGTCCGCTCACGCCAAAGTCGCACAGCTTGATCTCCCCGCGAGAGTTCACCAGGATGTTGGAGGGCTTGACATCTAATGGCAGAGGATACATGCAAAAAGAGATAAGATTAAACTACCCGTCTAGTACGAATCATGCAATCCATGTAGACATCAGAATGAGAGCGGGGCGCCACAGATCAACATCTGTGGAGACCTTATACAAGTCCACCGCTGCACTGCTGTGTTATACACATGTTGGCATGTGTGAAAATCCTTATACAGGCACGAAGGAACATGTTTATATAAAAACTGTCAACCAAACAAAATGAAATTAATGTGCATCTGTAAATGAAATAGCACATTCAACTCCAGAAACTGCCTACAGATATAAACAAATTAAATATACATTTTTCATATTTAAATTTGGAAGATACCCATCAAGACAGAAGCCTTCCTCTATGGTCTCTGAGCACAACAGTCTATAAACAAGGAAGTGTGCTGCGAGGTTGTGATCAGCTAGTAGATTTGAGAGACATTCCCCTGCAGCTCCCGGCTCGTCAGAAAGTGTGGTCTTTGAGAGGCGGGTGGGGGCGGGCATTTCATGCACCGACCAGGAAGGCCAGAGAAAAGGTTGTTGTTGGTATCTCATAACACACTCAAAGCAATTTCTCCTTCCACACAGGCCAGGACTGTGTGTCGATGCACTAGCGTGCTCACAAACGTATTCCCACATTTAACCGTCTGGGTAATTGCAGAACAATCTGACAAGCCTGTGATACTTTTGTCCAGTGGGACGCACATCTGGGCTCACTGCAGTCAGCAGCTGGCTTGAAGAAATGTAGATGTTTAACAAATGGAGAGGGCTGACCAAACAGTGGACAAACCAGTCAGCCACATAACAGGAGAGCTAAATGACTCTCACTGCCATGTGATGCTGCTGTTTACAGTGTGGTGTCCATCCAGACTGTCTGCAGGGTTTTTCTTTTTTATCAGACCTCTTTTTAAACTACAGAAAGATGACAAAGAAATTGACATAAGAGGAGGAGGAGGAGTCGACAGGAACGATGCTGTATAATCAAGTCAAAGAGACGACAATTACCACCCGAGCGGGCAAACAACCGGCCTACATGATAGCACTGTGAAACTTCCCTGGATGCTGCAGCATTAGCGCTGATTGTAAAAACATGATTCAAACATTGTTGGCGTGCTACAAAAATGCTTTACTAGAGTGTGAGTGGAAGGACCTGTATTCTCTACTTAAGTGTATTTCAAAATTGGTCTCCCTAATTTCTTTTCCACCTGTGATAAAAAGCTTACCCAGCTTGCTAATGGCTTCCTTCATTTCCAGTACAATGTTTCTGTGACTGTTGCTCCAGTCAAACAGAAATAAAAGCACATTCAACACTTGAAATCATTTCTAGCATTTACCTGCAGCATTTGTCACTGGGTTAAAATATTTCATTTAATTTCTAACCTTTTTATAAAAACAGAAACATCCTCAGATATTTAGGATTGTCCCAACTTATTGTCTAAACCGTTGTCAAATGCACGTGCAGCATTCATTCTGTGGTTTCAAAATTCCACTCGCAAGACTTTAGTCAAACCAGACACGGGCCTTACCTCTGTGCATTATCTGATGCTTGTCTCGAAGGTAGGCTAATCCCCTCAATACCTGTACACGGACATACGAAAGATACCAAACATTAAGATATACAATAAAACGAGCTTTTCTTGTGTAAGAATATATCATATCAGGTTTCATATTTTCAGAGTAGAACATTATGCAATCATTTGGGCAGAAGATGCCAGTAATTCATTCGCAAGAGCAAGTTAAGCAATGTAACAACAGACAGACATCCTTAATTAACAGTATTAGTAATTAAGCATGCAATCCTAATGCAACACCTACCACGGCTGATGTAATACGTGTAAATGCAAATGTAAATTGTAAAAGGAATTACTCAACCACGCACAGCTATGCTAACTTTTCCAAGGATTTCTTCTGGCATCCTTCCAGCTTCTTTCAGAACCTGGTCCAGGGATCCACCATCCTGCAGAGACATGCCACACCACTATACTCTGAGATTCCATTTCAGAAAAACATGAAATAATGAACCATCAGTCCTCTTCAAGTTGACAGTCGTCATGCCAACAGCCTCTGTTTCTCACCATGTGCTCCATACAAATGCTGATCTCTCCATCGCTGTAAAAGGCTCCGTAGAAGCCCACAATGTAGGGAGAGTTGCATTCATGCAGCACCTGCAGCTCTCTGATAATCTGGTTTCTAATTGCAGGCTTGATTTCGAGATGGATCAACTAAGAGAGGAGAGAAGACAGAGTAAACCTTGTCCTGAAAAACCCAACAGAAGGAGTTGCATAATTTGCTGTTCCATCATCTCAACATGCAGCAGTCTAGAGGCGTGGCCTGCATAACCTCAATAGCTTCTCTATGGCTTGCGTGTTACCCAAGCAATCTCATTTTAGATTTCTCTTCCTGCCACTGAAACACAACACGCATGTCTCTATACACACCAGTGCAAAGTGAAACTAGTGCTATTGACACACAATCAATAAAATGTCTTCCTACAAGCATGTGATCATGCTGTGCTATTTTTATAAAGAAACAACACTGTATGCCTGAGTGACAGTCAAAATATTTTGGCAAATGGGATATAACATTATAAATCCTTAATCCAAGTCACTGTCACTTTTCTCTGTGTTTCCAATACTGAATGTCAAGCTGTTGTCTCAATGTCATACTCAATGTATTTAAATGTATAAAACAAAATCAGAATCTTCATCGTCACCTTCCGAGCCATGACCAAGCCTGAGGGCTTGTGGCGGACTTTGTTGACCACTCCTCCGTTGCCAGCACCCAACTCGCATATTGGTTCAAAATCTTCATCCTTCAGCTCCCCAACCTGAGCTTTCTGGGTGAGGAAGGCCTCCAGACGTTTGCGCTGTTGTTCATCTAGGTCCAACTCACCTAGCTTTTTCTGTAAAGCTTCGAGGTTGGCTCTGTTAGCAAGACAAGAGGTGGTTTAATGCCGATAAATAAGAACAGAAACAGAATAACGGGGACTTTATATAAACCTCGTTTATGAGAGTTAACTTACTCTAAGTGATAACTTGGCTGCTTATACAGCAAACATAGACGCATATTTTATTTCATAAAAATTTTGCCCGATTTTAAAAATTCTTCTAGTGGTACTCACTCAGATGCAACATCAATGGTGTTGGAGCTGGCCTGTCCTTCCCCGATGGGCGCTATGGTGAGAGGAACGGGTTTCTTTTTGGGAGGCATTTCAGTAATGACTCTATGCTACCTTCTCCAGGAACGCACTGGCCTTCAGTCAGCTGGAATCCTGTCAATTAAAGACTTTAAGGTGGTCGAAACTCTGTCTGAAAGAGCAACAGGACCCGTTCTCGCTGGCTAGTAACTTGGCTAGCTAACGTTAGCAAAGTTAATATACTTTGTATAACGTTGGATTATCATTAAGTTAATTGAGTAAATAATAACATTCACTCGTTCCCTTAAAAATCCACACCGCTATTGGGTGCAGCTATTGCTTTTCGAGTCTATACATTTCTGTTTTACTGATATTTTACGCCTCCCCTTGGATATCTACCTGCTGCTACTAGCCGCTGCTAGCTAGCACCAGCTCCTGTAAAAACCGTGCCCTGCGTCTCTCCTTACTAAAGTGCAGCTCTTCGCCTCTGGGTTTTCGAAAGACTTCGGGCTGTCGCAGTTTTACTGGCAGCGACACCGGGAGATCAGCTTGGCAAGCTACCCTCCGCAGGACGACCACCTCAAAATTCTTTCGTTCAGGGTGTGGAGCTCTGAGGCGAGACGGACTTTAGTTCTTCTAGCTTGGTGCTTCAGCACAGGAAGCAGCAGCCGCAGTATCAGACCTGCATGACACCTACAGGCAGATACAGCCCCCACATAAATAACGCGAGACTGGTGCGGAATAGAAGAAGCCCGTGGAAGATGTACGTCATATGAAGTTCATGACAATATAACACACCATTTTTAAAAAAATTGGATTGCTTAGAAACTCCAATTTTACCTCGCTTATTTACCCTCGCCGCTTTCTTTTGTGCTTAATGAATGTTAGCTTTCGAGCTGCAAGACACACTTCTGCCACCTAGTGGTTGAAGTTGGGTCAATCCTTCAACAATACTTTGAAGCTCCAGGGAAGGAATTTCATTGTATGTTGTTTTCAAAGGTTTGTATATACAAAAAAACAGCTGAAAATGCATTTTAGATGAAATTACGTAATTATCTTGTACTTTATTTCTAAATCCACAAAGGAACTGATAAAACCTCACCTTGCTATGTATGTTATCTTTATCCAGTTGCACTTTTTTCCCCCCTTCATCCACAACAGGTGCACACAAAATGTGTTAAGTTGTGTTTTGTTTTGATTGACAGTAAATCTTCACATTGACGATGCTTTCTTGTGGTTTTCATCTTTGCGTAAAGGTCAGTTCCTTCCAACACCTTACTGCTGGTGCAAACTATTCACATATCACATATATATGACATTTGAACAAAACCTAACAGTGATCACTTACTCCAACATTCCAAATTTCCAGACTCTGGCTGACATTCCACATTTTTATGTTTCAGCTGGGAATCACAGGTATAGCCTGAATTTCAAGTTCACTAATGGCACACTTACTTTCTGGAGAACCTGCAGATGTTGCTGAAATAAGAGCTGATGCATTTGCTGAAAAACTGAACAATGGCAGACATGTTTTTAAGAACTGATTTTAATTAAATTCACACATCAATAACAGCTGTTAGAATACAATTATTTAGGTACTACAGTTTTTAATCCTCAACAGGCATCAAATGTGTCCTCAGTTCTGAGAATTTGGTTCAGGATGTTACAAATCTCCACCTTAAACAGTCCTCCCAGTCCTCTGTGGCATCCACCTCAGGTACTGCTGACCTCCGCAGCTTCTAAGTGTCTGTTTTGCCTATAGGAACAACTGGAGGCGATTCAAGGCTTAATAAAATATTATTTAAATTTTATTGTCTTTTAATATGAACATATAAAAAAAACACAACAAAAACATTTACATCATGAAATTGCAAGCCTCTGCCCATGCTACCTCGTGGGGTTATTAGAAGAAAATCCACAACGGAACCTCAGCTCTCCATGAATCCACCTGCAAACCCATCTGGCTCAGTTCCACAGAAGCAACCTGCACACCCATCTTTAACCACGGGTTGGGGGGGACGAGGAGACCCAATCAAATAATTACTTTTCTATACCAAACGATAGATGGTTATACTTTGAATATGAATATATACTGTTCCTGACCAAAACAAATTGCAAAGTTCACAACTGGTTTGACGGTTCTGATATTTGTTCTGGAACACGAGCACTAAATGTGTGCATATTTGTTTGACATTAGACTTCAAATGCCTTCAATGGTTTCATCTGTGTTTGTTATAGCAGGAGTGTGTGTAGGAGGAGGAAGAGGAGGAGGAGGAGGAGGAGGAACATGGAAGACCAGATCAGACTCGACTTGGAGGAGGTCAAAGTCGTTTGTGCATTTCATCCAAACAATCCACACGCCACGCTCCCTGAGTCAAATGACACAAGGGGAGCGTTTGTACAACCCTAAAGACACACTGGAGAACGAAGCATCGCTGCTCGGTTCAACACCAATTCACATCAGAGGGTTGGGCAGATCTCATAATTGTCTGGGACCTTTAATAATCACTATTCTGACACAATAAATGAGCTGGAAAACCAAAATGAATGATCAGTTTATGCATCCAGGTCTGGCAATGCATCTGGTTCTCATCTACCAAGGAAATGCAGCAGACCTCTCTACAGCCTGAAAATCCTGAATCTGAGCAGAAGCCGTGCCTACAGGCAACAGCAGAACAAGAGCAGGGGAACATTATTCCTACACTGTCACAATGCAGCAATTAAAGATTAATCCAATTCCAGCAAGCAGCGGTGACCTTATCACTGAGAAGTGGCCGAGGTGGACTGTTGCTCGGAGCAGCGTTTCTGATGTAATCAATGACTTGAAGATTGGTGGGGTTACGCTTACCGACACTTCATTACCCGGCGCTGCGTTAACTCACCCCAGCGAGGTACCCTGAACGATGTTCTGACCCCATCAGGATACATTTGGAGTGACAGAAAACGAGTATTGGAGGACAGAGCAGCAATTCTAATTATCCCTAAAAAGAGGTGTCCCACTTCCTGTATCCTACAGCGCCCGTCTGTACAGAACTACAGCCACACGTGCAATTCTTCACAAAAAGCTGAGACGAGAAGGTGAGGCGGTTAAATATGGGGATAAAATGTGACAGCTACTGTCCTCATCCAGTATCTGCTTTCCCTACTGGGGAAAGTTCTAAATGAAGGTGAAAACACCTTTTTTCTGCCGGTCAGCTCGGAAAACCTCTAAACCACACCATCAATCTTCACCACCCAAAAGGCACCGAAATCTCACACCCACAACTTGATACACATTTTACAGAATGGTACAGGAACAGATCTGTGATGGAACACAAAACAAAAATTATAAAAACAAACTAAAACAAATTATCCAGTGTAAAATTGGCTTGAGAAAGACTCAAATTCATCCGTTCTTTGCTTCTTTCTAAGCTCTCTGGTCAGTCTAAGTGTTGTATGACTGAGGTAGGTTCTCTTAGTCTACGGGGGAAAATTAAAATGAAGAGCATCCTACACTGAAGCCAGCATAGTGTTCTGCCTATAAGGAACAAGAATCATGGAAAAATAAATTCAAGCTTTGAACTCAATGTATTTATGCTTCAACTGCTGTTTTGTTGAGTATTTTTTTTATCCGCTTCACATCAATAAACCTTAAGCTTAAATAAAAACATAAAAAAAATTGCCAGAACAAAGAAATAATAACACCATGGGCAAGGTTTGAATAGCCATCACACTGCCTTGTCCTCCCCAGACTGATTCAAGCTACCCTGCCACCATTTTGACTTTTTACCTAAATCCTCTATTTAACTTCACCTGTTCATCACAGTTGTGGGGGGGGAAAAAATCAGATGCAACCACTGAATGCTTGTGGGTAAAAGTGAAAAGTAAAGTACAAACAGACTCAGGTGGTAGACAGGGCCAAGAGGGGGAGAAGAAGAAGAATAGGAGGAGGAGGAGGTGGTGTTGGAGGTGCTTGATCCACTCGATAACAGAGGCGGGATGGTACAGATATTCACTACGTGGTGACGGCTCCCCAGGAAAAAAGCGAGTTAGTGTTGCTTCCAGTGGTGTTACAGTACAAAGAAGAATCCTAAATCAGTCTGGATTGATGATTGGGTAACAGTGCATGACTGAGTGTGTTTGCTTTGTCTGGATAGCAACCAGAGCTGCTCAAAGGCTCTGACATCCGAGCATTGTGGAGGGTTGTTGCATCTAGTGGGTTTACTGTGTTCCTGTCTTCATAATGTCAGCCCCCTGCCTCTCTGTGTGTGTGTCAGTCTTTGAGGGGACAGAGCCGCGGGGTCAGTAGGCAGTGACCAGGTCCTTGTCGTAGTTGTATCGGCCTCTCTTCGGGGCTGGACTGTCTTCGCTGTCCTCTGTGTCCTCACTGTCTCCCCCCGCCCCGCCCCCTTCCTCTTCTGAGGAGGAGTCAAGAGTCAGATCTACCACTGCGCCTCCTGCTGGGGCCACAGCAGCGGCTCCTCCTCCCCCTGTGACTCCCGTCACGCTCACGGAACTGCTGCTTCCAGATTTGCCTGTTACGCTAGTGCTGCTGTGAGCTGGTGAATGACCGTTTGCTTCAGGAATGCCTGCAGAGGTAAAGCTCATTTAAAATCTGTTCAACAAAGAAACAAAGAACTACAACAGCAGAGAAGTGTACGGAAAAGAAAGAAAGAAAAAAAAAAACACGGCAAGTTCAACTGCCAACTTACATATATTAACAATAGGATACTCTGGCGTGTTGCTGCGTTCTCGTTCCCTTTCCTTTTCCTTGTCATCCCTGATGGGTCGCCAGGAACCGTCAGTCAAGTACTCGATCTCCTCGATATCTTCACTCGTCTCTTTCAATATCTCAGAGAGCAGCCTGGAAAACAAACTGCTGGTCAGAGCGAGCGCAGCGTAATTTCATTACGCAACATAAATATGAAATTAAATTGTAGGGGCCTGGAGGACATCCATCCTCTCAAACGTATATAGCAAGACAGAGTAATAAAACATCAGTAAATGGTGGAAAAGGTTATTGACTTGTTTATCTTTACTGAAAACTATATTTAACCTGAGAGCCACAATTGTGAGTTTCTTTAAAGTACAACTTCAATAAATCAGATCAAGTGAGCAAACATGCACTGAATGTTGGTTTGGAGGACAACTTGGCAGCAGAAGTGAAACTACAAATGAGAGATAAACACCCTCTCCAGGAGTGCAGACCATTCAGTGGAATTCTTCACTTAGTGAAAACACTGTGGGTTGAATCCCAGTTCAACAAGAAGCTCCAAATTCAAAAAACTACAAACTGAAGAAGTCAGGACAGGCTTTAAATCTCCTTACCCATCAACGATGAGCAGCTCAAAGGGAGCGGGCTTGTCACAGACGGGGCAAGTCCACGTGGGCTTCTTCTCATTCATCTGCAGGAAAAAGACTGCGTCGAAACACTGCAGGTGGGCACAGGTCAAAACTCGACATGGTACACCGAGCCGCATCTTCACCAGCTGGGAGACAGAGAGGGAGACAAAGAAAGTGAATTAAACTAACGTCACAGGAACCAGTTCAACAAGCTTTGACCAAGAGCACAAGTACGCCCTCACAGACATTGTATTTTTTTCACAAACAGGACATACGAGGTGGGGCTGCAGCAATTGATTATTTTAGTAATCGAGTATTCTATCAATTATTTTGGCGATTAATCAGATAAGAAGTATACTGCACACACTGACTTTTTTTAACATCACTCTAACTTTATTGAAAAGCATCATACGTTCGTGTTCCGCTGAACATGCTCAAAATAATATCAAACCGATGCGGAGTTAAAGTGAATTACAATTTAGCTAGCTAAAGTTAAGGCTTTAACAAATTCAGCGCTTTTTTTTCCATGGATTATTTTTATAATATAATTATCTTAAGCAAAAACTTAGCTGAGCTGGGGAAACAGGATAGCTAGCAGAGTAGCCGCCACATTGATTAATGCTCTGAATCAGCCTTTAAACAGAGCTATAAACAAAGTGCTTTAGTTAGCAGACTTCTCTCAATCATGGATCACCCTGATTTCTGTTAACTGCTGCTGCTAAGGTATCGTGAGCCTTAGCTTGCTGTTTCCGGTCTGGTCTGTGGACTTCTAGCAGAGACCGGATGTTTCCTTTGGAGGTGCTGCAGCAGAAGCGTGGTGCTATTATGCTATGCTAACTGCATCTTACAGGAGACACATTGAACTACGTTTTCTTTGCTTTTTAATGGTAAATTCTTTGCCATCTGCACCTGACGCCGATCTTCAGCAGCCAAAGCAGCGAGTGTGTTGCGCAACAGAAATGACAATCCATGCACACAGGTAATCAAATTACTCAAATTATTTGAGTAATTGTTTCAGCCCTAACACGAGGGTGTACTCACTGGACAGATGAGGGAGACTCGGAGGCCTGTTGTCGCAATTTCGCTCTCCGGATCAAATCGTAGTTTGTCTTGGACTGCAGATAACAGACACAATGCTCATGAACAGCTGAAACAATGATCTGTGATATCTGAGATTAATCACACAAACACTGTGCTGCTGTCACAGCACAGGTGTGTGTAACCAACACTTACTGCGTTCACGACAGCGTTCTGCACTCTCCACAGAGCAGTGTTTGAGTTGGCTGAAGAGATCTGCTGCTGTAAAGACCCTCACTAAATAGACTGCCACCGAGTACCGCTGCAATCAGATTCACAGGCTGTCAGCAGAATGTCACCAAATCCAGATCAGAAACATGCACTTAGCCATGCACTGCCTGTCTCCACCAGATTCCTGACTTCCTGTCATTGTAGCCAATGCTGCCATAACAGTCCCTGTTACAGCTCTCAGCAGTTCTTTAATAGTGTTACCCTTCTTAGTTTTGCATTTCAATGGAAACCAGTTTACTCTGTGAAATTGGAAGAACCTGAATGCATCATTTTGTCTTTCATTAAAGCAGTTTGGGTTATTGTTAGGTCAGAAAAAGCAGAAAAAAGACAAAAGGGAAAACTTTGGAGTGGTAACATTCCCCAAAGACACATGTCAGTTGAAAGGTACTTTCTAGACTCTCCTTTACTAGCAGGCAGCCCTGAATGCCCAAATGTCAATCAGCATCAGACCCTGACCTTGCCAAAGTTTCCCCAGGTGACAGTGACTCTGTTGGTGGCATTGGAGAGATGCAACCAGGGAGTGATATTTATAGGACGACAAGGGCGCCGAGGTTCAACCCCAGGCTTATTTGAAGGGTAGTAGCCCTAGAAACACAAAAGCACATGAGGTCAGGTTGGTTTTCATAGAATTATGTAGGTAATTAAAATGCTGAATCTGATCGAAAGATCAGGACTGCTGCAAAGACTAATTGATGATGCTTCTTATTAGAAATAACTTTTGATTAAATTTAGAATGACATCTTTATATTTAATAGTCAAGTATGTCTAAATTAGTATTGTCTACACGAAGAGTACATGTTTGTTGATTGGTGCAGCAGTTTTTGCATGTAAATTTTGACAGAGTTTGGATTCATAGTCAAAAAGTTTCATTATTTATATCATTTTGAGAAGGATAGTCACATACCGGCACATGACAGTAGGACTGGTTGACTTTGACAGCAATGTTGGGAGGATACTGGTCCTCTTGAACACCAATCGAGTCTGTGTAACAGATTCTGCAAAGACAAGAAATAGGTTGGTATGAAAATACTCTCAGCTGAACGTCTTTTTCTTAAGTTATTGCTCACTTTGTAACTTTTAGGATCAGAATCATAAATTTCATTCTTAAAGCTTGAAGGAAGTGATGATTTCTGATCATGGCGATCAACTTAGCTTTAGGAAAGGACAAAATAAGGCTGAATCATTTTAAAGTGTGGTGATAGTGAAACCACTCTAATTGAGACTGCTATTGATGATGAATCAGAATTACAGGGAAATTTACCTGAGAGCAACTTGAATTGATCTGATGCCAGCACGAAGTTCACTAAGGAAGTAAAAACAAAAAACACATGTAAACTTAGATACATTCATTTTTATTAAAAGTACAGATTAGAGCAAGACTGTTTTCTTACCTTGCATTTCTGATTTGGTCTGCCTGATTTGGTGTTAACTCAAATATGCATTGGCTGTCCTGCAATTTTTCATTGTTGTGGGCAACTATAAAACAGAACAGTGAAGAACAGTGTAGAGCAGTGTTTAGTTCAGGTCACAACAACATTACGCAAAGAAATGGCTCATGATAAAAACACAAAAACTGAAAGGACTGAGAAGCCACTCACTTAGCTCTGTTGGTGGCAGCAGTGTCTCCAAAGTTTGGTAGAAGGGTAGCGGCACCAGTTTGACCTCTGGTGCTGGTGTGGAGATTGGTTTGGAAATGCCATTGAGGTAGTCTGCGCCCTGAGATGTGGTATTGGGGGATGAGCTGAGGGACGAGTAAGCAACCGATATCCCTTCTGGACGTCGTGCTGCGAGCCACCCAGATGTTTTGGGGAAACGCGATTCATAGAGCTGTCTGACATTCTTCAGAAGCTCTGGGCTGTATTCGGTTTGTACTAGCCTCAATGCACGCCCCACCAGGTCTTGTTTCAGCCCACTTTTGCTGCGACCCATTGAGGCCAGCAGCGTCTGCAGGTCTGAGACCCGGAAACTTTTGACCATGTTCTGAAAGGGAAAGTGTAAAATAAACAAAAATGTCAGGCCTTACCATGTTGAAACAGTAAAAATATTAATGTCTACTATCATGCTTTTATGTCATTTACTTTAAAATGTCCAAGCATCGGAAGCTTAATCTGCACATCATATATATATATACACACACACACTATGTTGTTATAGAAATGACTCCCCTTTATAAGTAGTTTATTCTGACCACTTGTGATGAGGTCAGTTATAATTTATATTGTCCATACACAAATTCAAAATACAAATCTTTTGTTAAATGCCTTTTGAAAACTCGTTTAAAATACATTTTCCAACACATGCCTGAAATATAACTTAAATGCATAAAGTTCTTAATGCCCAAACTGTTTTTAAAAGAAATAAAAGTCCTTAAAGTTGGGAAAAGATACGAAATTTAGATGCAAAATGCCACAACTAAAATCTTATTGCGTTTAACACCATAGATGCGTTTTAATTAAAGCCAATAGATGATGTGGTCACAGGAAAAAGTGCATTAAGACATATACTTCATGAAAATATGTACAGTATAACAACAACAACTCAACTGTGGAGAAATGATTAATGTTTACGTAAAACAGAATTGTATTTAGCTTTGACTTGCACTGGGTTGTGCATCGATGTTTTTTGCAAATTTGGCAATGTTTCTAACACGGCCATCTTTTGACCTTAAGATGTAAACAAAAAGGATATTCTTCAGCCTCATTTGACCATTTCTAGACTATGCTAGCCGGTTGGTTAGCTTCTGTAAAGCCTGGGCTTTCGGTATTAAATCATAGCAACTGGACGCTTTGACAGGTGCACAGCACTCGAAACTAAAGGCTTACTACAGGACGACATCAATGTAAACATAAAAACATCATTATGAACACAGTGGAAAACATATCAAAGTCTAAACCCCGGGTGTATTTTTGTTCACGTTATTCATTTGCAGTTACCTTTAGAGCCAGCGGGACGCTAGCTCAACCAACGCATTTGCTTACTTAACAGGCACAACTGGCTAGTTGTGTTAGCTGTACGGGTTAGTTAATTGTCACAAATATAAAATACATGATTTGTAAGCCTACGGACACACAAGCCACAATTATACAAAGCCCCCGGTTTCAAATCACACTCCCGCGCCCATCTCCAGTCAAATCAAGGCTAGTCAAGATCTACTTGCCATCGCTTCCACCAGCTCGGCCGCCATCTTCGTGCAGCAGTACCGCGAGAGTCAGAGACGACGATCAGTCTTTCACCAATGAAACACGAAGCCAGGTTTGACGGACGGCGAGATTCAGCCAATCAGTCTGCGTATACGACCAGCCTCCGACGCAGGAAACAGAAGATGGGCCGGAGCTCTGTTTTTAAAGTCATACTACAACTTTTAAAAATCACTAAGAGGCAGGTCTTGTATCCAAAATAGGCCCGAGTACCTATAAATAGCACGAAACGTGAAAATATTTTGATGTCCGCGGTATATCGGTTTAATAGTGTTGAGTTATTGTCCGGGTGTGTCTTAAATTCGGATTAAATTGAACTCTTTCGCAACGCACGACGGGTGAATTGTAACAGGTCGCATGGTTCGTTCAGCTCCAATCCGAGGAAAATATTCTGTTTCAGGCTTTGTCTCAAACCGTGAAATGTGAAGTTATGCTTTGTTTAGGTTATGTTCATAATTTGATTAAGCGAATGACCAGGGATTCATTTTATACGTTAGAGCGATAATACGCGATGCAAAACACCAACTACAAGCTTTTGGCACACAGGGAGAATACAGGAAAATAGGTCATGTTCAAATTCTTACACTCCATGATGATCCAGTCCTGCTTTTCCAAAGCTCACCATATATGGCAAATACCACTGTAATGAAAACAAAAGGCTCAATTAAAGCAATTGCATTATCATCAACTAACAAGGTGCATTTCTCTGTTGCTTTGTTTGGAACAGAAATATCTTCAAATTTATGATTTTTTTTTTTTAAAAAACGAAATGGAAATGGATTTGCAACACAACTTCTGAAATAATAGCACTTATTAGTACATTTTAAAATAATGAATTTCTAAATATAATCAGAATTAATGGTTCATTCATTGCGTTGTATGTAGTGAATTCACTTAGAATTCTTTACAAAACGGGATTTATGTTATGTCCTGCTGTTTGTTTGAATGGTTTGTAGCATCAGAACATTAACAATGACAATGACAAAATGTGTTGTGCATAGAATATTCTCTTATTTAAACAGAAGAGGGCATAACGGTCCAAGATTTGACCTGTGATTTAAGTCTCTCTCGCTCTCTCTTTCTCTCTATCTGTGTGTGCGCGCGCACACACACACACACACACACACACACACACACACACACACACACACACACACACACACACACACACACACACACACACACACACACACACACACACTCGGGGTTTTGACATTCTCAGAGAGAATGACAATCAATTTCCAAAAAATGCCAAATTCATCTAAGTAATAAATATAGTAGCTTGTTCAAAAACAGTAGCTAGTCCATGTTCTTTTTATTTTAGAAAAAAAAATTACAGTACAAACTTTTTAAAATAGAAATCACAGCATCTATATAAAACAATTTTAGAATATGAAACAAATTAAGACTTTATCTCACACAAAGACATAAAAGTATCGTAAAATTGTTCCAGAAATTGTTTATCACTGTTCTTACAAAAATATCATCATCTCAATAAAAGTAAGGTCAGTCATGCATCAACACAAGCAACAAAGGTCTAAGTTGAATGACCGTGCGTCTTTTGAAAGACAAATCAATGAATGTTGCTAAAAGTCTTTATTACACAGTAAAAGAAAACAATATAGCATAACACTATAATACTAGTTTTGCTCTATAGTCATTGAGTTTAAACATCAAATTTACATAGTATATTTTAGTAAAACAATGCTTATAGAAAATAAAACAATTAAAATAATCAAGATAATGAACCAAAACTGAACAGGAGTGTTCGATTAAAGGGGTCTTCTAAACAAGAAAGAATGAATATATTTTAATTAATTGGATATTTACTTTCTTACTCAAAAAGAAGACTTGCTTTTCCCACACTTTAAACTTCTTCTTCTTAACTGAGGTATTATTTTTGTACAACACCCACACAGACAAAACAACTTTAACAGGGTAACACTGGTACCTACAAGGCCTTTGATTCTGCAGCATGCATCCTCTGCACACCACGTCTTACTAATTCTTGAGTGTTTAATCTCCCGTAATTACAAAGATTTGCTGCGGTTAATAAAAATAATCCGCCTCAATTGAGACCCCCTACCTCGACCTCCCCTGTGCCTCCTTTGCCCCTTTCTGTGAGGGATAAATTCACGGTCACATAAATAGTCACCTTCGCAGCACCAATAGACAGGTCTTTGCTGCTGGCGCAAAGGGCTGTTGGACTGGGGAGCAGCTTTGACCTTCACGGGAGAGTTGATTACTCTTAAAATTTGTTGACCAGGTGTCTGTACCCAGACTGGTCGGCTGACGTCATTCCCACGGGTTGAGACCGTGTCACTTGTGAGCGCATCAAGGTTAACAACAGTTGAGAGGCTCATCTTTATCTGTGATCTTGGCCAGACTTTGGCAGAAGAATCAAGGGGCATCGAGGCTGCTGGGCTTATGACGGGTCAAGAAATTGGAAAAAGCCATGCAGTAAATTCCTAACACAAAGGAAATCTGAGAGGACTCTTTTACTGATTTTTAACAATTCATCATCTACTTCTATATAAACCACAGCTTTGGACAGAATAAAAGCTTTGTAATGAGCGTGAGCGATCTGAACGCAGAGATGACAAAGGAGGACACGAGCAGCCGCGCCATCGGCAGGGAAAGGCTGGGTCTCAGCTTCACTATTGACTACCTTCTGTTCAATAAAGGAGTCAAAGGTTCCAGGGAAGAAGCGACAGGAAGTCGTACAGCCGAGCAGACAGAGAGCAGCATGCTAAATCATCAGAATCTTAAACCCAAAGAGGTGGGGATTGGTTCTGAGATGCAGGAGAATCGGCTGCAGAGGTCAGAGACCGGAGAAAAGAAAGGCGAAGGAGAGGAGGGGGATGAAGACCAACGAGCAATGAGGGGGGAGGAAGTGACCACCACCACCACCACTACCACCACGTCAACCTGCAGCAGTCTTGAAAACTCCGCCGACAAACCCAACCAGTCGTATATTGCCCTCATCTCCAAGGCAATCCTGGCATCGGAGCAGAAGAAACTGCTGCTGTGTGACATCTACCAGTGGATCATGGACCACTTCCCGTACTTCAAGAGTAAGGTACGAGCACGTCCGTTACTACAAAACAACGGTGGTTGGGTTAACATGTCGAGTGAAAGCTGCAGCATATGGAATCTCTGTCTCCAGTGGCGTTTCCAGGCATTCTGTATATTCCGTTCACGTCTAACAGCTGCTCTCAAGAACACGGCGACAAATAACGAAAAAGCGGAATCGCTCAGTGTCTTCGACGTGACACATTATGGTGCTGCGAAATAGCGGTGGCAGCCATTTTGTCAACGTGACCTACTTGGTGTAGGTAATCTGTCTGAGGGGTTAGGCAATTAGGTGCTTGCAGGGACACTAGATGATCTTCTTGTTGCCGAACAGGCAAATAAAGTAATCCTATTGCTAGGTTGCAAACCACCATTGCCTTCCCCAGGTGCAGCAACAGATTTGACAAAGCCTAATGGATTAATGTTGATCACTGCAGTGACGTGCTAAAAAGGTAACTTGGGGCGTCGTGTCTTAGAGCGATCATATACTTCTTGACACGCCATCACTCATCCTGCCAACGGTGGAACAAGGTGACATCCTGAGCAGGATCAGTGATGCTAAACAGTCACCTATGTTATTTTTCAATTAGGGACACCTGTTAATTAACTTTGCTTAGTGACAGGTTTTAACCACAATGCTCTTCTTCTCTGGCACAGGATAAAAACTGGAGGAACAGCGTGCGTCATAACTTGTCCCTGAATGACTGCTTCATTAAAGTAGGCCGGAGCGACAATGGGAAAGGCCACTTCTGGGCGATCCACCCTTCAAACTACCAAGACTTTTCTAACGGGGACTACCACTGCCGAAGGGCACGGCGAAGGGTACGAAGAGCAGCGGGGCAGCTGGCCTTCACCCCCTTGAGCTCCCCTTACCATGCAGCTCTTCCCAGACCCAGCAGAGCAGCCTGTTGGTGCTGCCCTCAAGTCCAAACGCTGCCCCTGTCCTGCATGGCTCCAAGACTCTACTGGCCACCATGGTCAAACGTGCATCCACCAGTGGGGCTTCAGCCTGTCCTGCACACCTCTGCACCCTGACAGAGAATGATCATATGTGATCTGTGTTTATTAATCAACATGTCATTAGGTGACGCTACATTTAATGTGGCCCAAAGTGAACGACACTGCATTTTGCAAACTAACCAGTGATTTCAGGATATTTAAAGACTTTGGTATTAAATCTATGAATCAGAGCTACATTACCTGCATTTGTGTTTTCATTTTTTAGCACAATATAAACACATCATTGTTTTAAAATGTTAATAAATTATACGCACTAATCAATTCTATACATTGTACTTCAATTTTCTCTCTCTCTCTCTCTCTCTCTCTCTCTGTGTGTGTGTGTGTGTGTGTGTGTGTGTGTGTGTGTGTGT
>BJFM01004156.1:3382-13804 GCA_016586285.1 Arothron firmamentum | reverse complement strand
ATACAGCACCGTGTTGCTCAACTTATGTGCTCAAAATCACGTACATCATTTTAGCATCTAGCATTCAAAACACCCCCATCTCTCCTCCTATAGGGAGCTAAGCGTTGCCATGGCGATACATCCCTGGCTAGGGACCTGCAGTGATCTACACTGACCCTGGATGGAGACCTTTGACATTTAGGCCATGGCCAGGGTCAGAAGGTCAGCAATGTCCGGAGGGCAACAAGAGCACTTCGGTGATTGGCACTCTGATGCATTCACTGCCCCGCTTCTTCTACCGGGCACCTCCCTCCCTGTGTGCACCTCTTATTTGCATTTATTACAGAGCGGGAGAGCTCTGGGTGGGGGTTGGCGGGAGCTGTGAACACTGTTATGCACTTCACCTTATCAGGTAAACGTTTTCACCGCAACAGAAGGCACAATAAAGAATGAACATTTAAAGCTGCTGCACCTTCCACTTTTCTCCGTTATGGTTTCACGTTAACAATGATAATTAAGTGCAGTCTCAGGCTAATGTCCTGTATGATGAAGATTATCATAGCAGCAATGATCCTATGTGGCCTGTAACTCACAAGATGTAAGGTTTGGTCCTGTTTGTGCGCAGATGCTTTGCTTTATTTCTGAGGGGGTGCACCATGCCAAGATCCTCCTCCTGGGGAATAATTACAGAATCTCAGGTAGGAAAAGTCATGTGACCTCAGCCTTCTGCTCCCAAATAATTTATCACCCCGGTTGATAGATCGTCAATATGAATTTATTAATTCAACAGTTCAGGACTGATAAAAGGTAGTGTGCACAGTTAGCCCGCCAAAATGGGGGAATGAGAATGAATTTTACAGTGCGGTAATGTGAGAGACAGCACAGAGGGAGAGACTGGAGGACAAAAAAATGGAGGTGGGGAGTGGTGGGGGCGTAAGAATGATCAATGGAAACACAGAGGAGAAAGATGCATATTCGCCGGGAAGAAATGGGCCACCATCGCTCATATTCCTAAGATTATTGAATGAAAGTTATGAAAATTAATACATTTATTATCACCATATTAAACATTAAGATTGAAGACAGCAAGTTCACCGCATTGATATTCAAATGCCTCCAATATATTGATCAGTACAACCCAGTTTCTCTTCAGAGCGAGCCTGAGTAAGAGTCCGAGAAGGAAAAAATAGGCTCAAGTGAAAAAATCTTCCAGATTTTTTTTTTTTTTTTTTTTTAAATGCGTCTTAATCTGCATTCGGTGAGAATTCTCTGATTGGTTAATTAGGTGGATCGCTTCCTGGATGGATGCAACTTTTACACCAAATACAGTCCAGAAAACACACAGTGTATGTGACCTTACACATAACCTCTCTTGACCTCTTAGGTCTCCTTGTGTATTCTGATTTTTTTAAAAAAGGTAATGAATATACATCTGACATAAAACAGAGGGCGTATATTCTCCGCTTTCCAGCACAACCAACCAACCTGGAGCCTAACTTATTCCCAGAGGCATTACATAATATCCCTGAAGGAGGCTAAAATGTATTTTAACAAGACCCGCTGCTCCATGACCTTCGACCTCTTTTTAGTTGACCTCAAGCTCCCAACCTCTCTAACGCTAACACCAGTGACAGCACTGGAGGCGGAGCCCGTCCTCTCCTCCCTGCAGGAGGATAAAGACAGATACTTATTTACACATCGACACATGAGAGGATTCGCTGTTTGTCAGTCAATGTTCTGACAGATTTGTTCAATCTGTTGATCTTTCATTCTCTCAGTAGTTTTTTTTTTCTCCTCTCTTTTTCCATCCATAAATGTCAAGAAAGGAAAGCAAACAAGCGCTAAATCCGCTCACATCTTGTTCTGTATGTCAGTGCATTATATAATCCTTTCTTCTCTGCAGGCTCCGACGCTCCCCTCTTATGGACAACCACTGTAGTGGATTCTCCTCGGGTCTTTGGAGAGCTGCGGGGTAGCGAGTGTCAATAGAAGTGGAGTGTGTGAGAGTGAGAGATGACAGACTGAGGTTAAGAGGTGTCAACACAGAAAGAGAGAGGGCTCGAGGACTCTTCACTGGAGCCGGCCTGACACTCTGACACTCTTCTCAACCTCTCCTCTGATTAACCACTCTAAAGACGCCAGTGAGACACGGATGCTCTGCGTGGAAAAATACGTGTGCCGCGAGCACACACACACACACACACACACACACACACACACACACACACACACACACACACACACACACACACACACACACATTCATGCTTTAGCATGAGGCTACGCTTCATCGGTGTGTCAGACGCACATCTGCTTGGAGGTGTGGAAACCTGAAGATGTGATGTTCACAGGCACAGAAGCCTTCTGAAAGGTTCTGGCAACCAGGAATGGATTTGTTACACCTCTGATGTGCAGTATATGTTCAGCGAAGTGTGAGATACGACAGTGCCGTCCTGCAGGGTTTTGCACCCATCAGGAGGCGTCGAGCAATATACGTTCAACACACACCGAGATGCTTCCAAGGCCATTTCATTTGGTCCACACGCCAATCAGCTGCAGCATGTCTGAAAAGATCATCTGAAGAATCTGCTCGTCTTTCTTTCTCATGGTGGAAACTAAAGTCCCAGATTTGAATTAATTACAAGTTTGGTTTGACATGAAAGGTGAGAGACAGTTAAAGTCAGGTCACATCCTTGCTCCTGCCCTGTCTGTGTGCTCTGTGCACACTCTGCCAGCGCTGGTGTGTTTTTCTGAAGGGTGCATCCCCGCTTTGACACTGACGCCTACTGAGGAGGATGAAGATTAGTATTGAAGATGGTATAAAATTCAGAAGTCAAATTACAAATCTGAATTGTTGGAGAAATTTAAAAGTTACCCTTCTTTAGAATTATTGACTGTAACTCAGAGTTCATACATTGACAATATAAATATAAATAAATCCAATTCTTTCAGTGGCAGTAGAGATGCTGCAACCCACAGTTTAGCATGAAAACTAACTCCAAGACTTCAACAAAGAAAATGATAACAACATGGCTGACACAATCAGCTCAATCTTCTCTATTTAGGATCAGTAGAGTTTTTAAACAGAATGTATATTTTCTCTGGGTTCCTGCTGTTAAATATTATTTATTTCCCTTTTTTAACATGCACGGACATTTTTGTTGTCATCAGTTTCATTTGTTTCTTCAAAAAGGAGCAATTTTCAGCATACACGCCGCTATATTGATTTTAGTCCATATGATCTAATTCAAGAAATCATATATGTTTCATTATTTAAGAACGTTTTGTTTTAAACAATGGACTTTGTGTTGCACATACAGCTGCTCTTCCTCATTATATTGTTATAAAATGTAATTCAGTACCTTTTTGAAACAGTAATTTGAAATGAAATGTCACTTTAAATTTGATTATCTTAATTTGAATTAAAATTTTATTAATAATAAAGTAGTTATATTTTTAAAATTTTTTCGGTATCAACGCATCACAAACTCCAAACCTGCACAGAATTTGTGCAAAGGATAATGTTAAACGTCGCTCCATTATGGCATTTCCTTAAATTAGGACTGCTTATTAGCACAAAGATGAAGGTCATTTCATTTCAGCAGGCTCGTTCCACCTTATTCATCTTACTAACATCAAGACAGGAAGAGATCCTGGTGACACGGCCTCTTCTCTCCATCATGCTTTAGCATAATGCAAATGGCAGCTCTCAAGTGACCAGACAAAACTGTACAGAAATAGAGATATAACGCGCACCGTGTGGGCTATGGATTGCACAGTGTGAGAACGTTGCATGAGTCAATATCTAAATGAAGAAAGATGCTGATGTGAGCAGAGATATATGACTCATATCTGTAAGAGTTGACGTGCAGGCAGGCAGGTCCATGAATCTTCATAATCAGAGATGAGAGGCAGGTAGGCTGAACGGTATTTACCAAAATTTGTCAGCTTAATGACGTGAGCGTTTAATTCAGGCAGCAGTGCTGACGGCAGAGACCCTGGCCAACTGGTGCCAGGCCGCCGTGTCTCTCGTCCTCCTGTCCTCCCGTCCCCTCCCATTCCTCCTCAAACCCTTTGAGGTAGAAAATAGGCAGATATGAGGATGTGGGGATGGAGGGAGATAAGCTCAGGTGGAGACGGAGACGGATGAAAGAGGTGAGGGTCGTAGCACATGTTTCTGTCGGCCTTCTCTCGCCGCTGTTGTTTTATTAGCCCTGTCAGATTGTAATTTGTCCAACGGTAAACACACAGAACGGGCTTAATTAAGAATTTTTGAACGGGGATACGGTCAAGTCCGGAAACATTAGAGAGATGCAACCGGGTGTCGTAAAGATTGATTGAGACGGAGGATGGAGGGACGTGGCTGGAAACAGAGGGTGGAGGAAGGAGGGGTGAGAGTGGTGTGTATGTTACAATGGAGGGGTATTCTTGTGTTGCTGAGGGCAGTAGGCTGAGATAAGTTTGGAAAGATAGGAACAAATGATTTTTAATGCATTAACAGCCCAGCTGTGGGGGCAATAACAAGGACAAGATCGGCGCTAAAATGTTTGACATCCTGCTTTGTGATCAATGCATCCCGGACAGGGCACACAGAGGCTGTCTGCATGTACACTTGGACTGCCGGGGCAGATAACACACACATGTACGCACACACCAACATTAACAGGACACGGAGCAGAGGTGATTTAACAGCCCTCCAGACCTCTAGGCAGCGTGTGGCGTGTTAAAAAAAACAACATTCTCGGTATATCCATAACAATATCCGCAGGTAAAAGCATCCTCGAATCAGAATGGAGACAGAGGAAGCTTCTGGAACCCACTGTTGAGGAACGATGAATCCAGCGAGGTAAAACCGTAATGAGCCTCTCCATATCTCCCCGTAGACCTTAAGTTTGCATTCAATACATTATTTACAGCTGAATTTCTACTGAGGTATAGGTTTCTCTCAGGGGTGCTCGCAGACTAGTGCTCTAACTGGCTTCCATTGCCCACAGTCGAGCGAAGCAACAATTCCAACATGTCTCTGCCTATTTACAAGCTTGTATATACATTTAAGAGGAAAGGCAGGGTCATTTTAGTGGAGGTGTGGGGTGTTTCGACCACCTAGACCGCCCGGAAAAAATATGTTAGACATTCTTGCTCACATGATAGAAAAATAAAATATTGATTCTTGTTTTCATTTATGCTTTTCCCAGAGATGAAGAGAGAAAAGACAGAAAGAAGCTAACTTATAAGTCAGTTGAACTGTATGGTGTTCACACATGTTGCTACACATCTGGATTATTCCTGTGTGACGTCTGCATCTGTATAAAAAAACAAAACAACACACAGCACAAGGATAGCAGCTGTCCCATAAGGGGTAGCCACACAGGAACTGGAACACTGCTGGGAAATCCTGCCTGTGTGAATGTGACCACTTGCAGGTTTCTGGTATTAATATTTGTATTTGCTAGCCTGATACCCCGTAGTCGGATTTGACAGTTTGTATCATGAGCAGCACCTCCCCACCTTCTCCTCCAGCCAGAATTCGCAGGGCTACAGTAGCCTGAGAAGTCCCTGCTCCCTTTGTCTTTGTAGTCCAGCAGCTCTTCTAAAATACCCGAACTTCTGGGAAATGGGGAAATCTCAGCACGCTGTTCAGAGAGCAAAACAGGCGCATCCATCTCTCCATGATGTTCGTTCTCTCTTTTGTCTCTCCCTTCTTGAATAGACTATTTGTCATCTCTGAAACAGAGCATTTAAAAAAATTCAACCTGGACAACCCCCCACCCTAAGTCCCTCTTCTATTCTCACTCTCAATTCCCCAGACTCTGGCCAGCTCCGATCAATAGCTTATTGATCAACTCTCTCCATTCCCATTACACACCAGTGCCAAAAGAGCCGACCATTTCCCCCCCTGAAAAGCAGATCTGGAGCATGTTTGCAAAGGTAAGGTTCCTATAATTTCAGCAGGTTATCATTAAGTGCGTGCGGAGCGGCGCCGGCGCTCTGTGAGGCTGTGAGCGACTGAGAGGCCGCCTCAGTAAATGCAGTTACCTTTTAATTCAAAGGTAATGCACTTGAGTGAAGTCGAGTACGGTTCCCCACTAAGTAAAACGGGAAAGGTGAGAGCTCTACCGCAAATGTAGAGTAATTCTTTTTCCACTCGTTTCTACTTCATTCCACCCCCCCCCCCCCAATCCCCCCACCCCTCTGTCTTTCGCCTCTCCCTCTCTCTCCATAGACAATGCTACAGGCAAAATCAATACTGGGAAGAAAAAAAGAAGGCATATTTTTAGCCTGTTATTATTTGAGCCGTATGAGGAAAACAGTGTTTGTGGGAAAGACAGAAATGCCAAGGTACTGATAAGAGAAGGGTGGACCCTATGGAGAAGGAGTGAAGGAGCGAGAGTGATGGTGGTGGGCTGTATAAGGGGGAGTCTAATGGAGATGGATTTCATGACGGTGGAGATAAGATGGGGTAACTGGGAGAAAATGGCTGACGTCTTGACCGGGGACGCTGAGCTCAGGGCCTCGGCTGCCGAAGGTCAAGCCGATGAGGCTTTTGAGGATGTTTCACCTGTGAAATCGAAGGGAGATTTACACCCTCCATGTATTACAGTGGGGCCACACGTCCCCTTTAGATAAACTTTCACGCAGCCCCCCCCCACACCGGAGCACATCCCGGCCGTCGCCCGTGCTCCTGCCTGCTGATGGCTTTCTGATGGACTCCCACTTCCTTGCCGCAACTCTGCGCCTCTGTCAGTCAACATCCTGTTCTCCTCCTATTGGCCAGAGATGCACTGTTGATCAAATGGCGGGGCCATTCAATTGGCCTGAGAGGTCTGGGGTGGGGGGGAGGTGGTGGGGTGGGGGAATTGATTTATCTGTGGTATTAGCGGATCAATTAATCCCCATTGTGTGTGCCAGCACAGATAGTCCGATGTGTCTTATTTGGTATGGCTTGTTTCTGCTCGGCCAAGATAAGCGTAGGTCCCATCACTCGCCTCTATAAGCAACTGATCAAATCAAATCGAAAAGGATGACGGCACGCGGAGGAGTCCTCCCCGGGCTGTGGCTGCCTGATCTCAATAAGGAGCGGGCCATCAATATGAAAACTATGTCTGCACAGAATAAATGCCGCTCATTTGACGTCTGTCCTGTTGCCATGACAACCCAGATTGGGGGGTATAAACGGAAGCAGAGTTGGGTCATGATCCTTTTCACAAGTGGCCACTAACACAGGCTGCAATACAAACAACCATGTGTTACCTTTGGTAAAAAGTTGCAAGCTTTTCTGTACAAAATGAGGAAGATGAGAGCTCTCTGTGTGTAAAATTCCACTGCGCTGGAAGTAATTTATTATAACTCTGTTGACTCTCAGACACTTTCACCATTTGGTCTGTACACATTTATACATGCCGGAAGGGCCAGTTAAGCACCTTTAGATTTATTCTAACATGGAGCATCTTAAACGTGCACAATGCACATCTGAAAACTGGAGTGCTGAGAAAAATACTGCACATGTTGTGAGTGGGAAAATGCATTCACCGCCACGGGGAGGAGCCGAGGACGGTCAATGGACCGATAGTTGCCGCAAGCAGATGACAGTGAAAAGAAAAGGTAAGAGAGACTGGGACAGAAGTGGGTGCTAATTCCTACTTTTCGGTTTAAATAAAGATTGGAGCTGGATAAAAGCCATTAAGGGAGAAATCAGACAGGGCATGCTATGTAGGACAAGAGCTGACTGCAGGGAGGTGAGTGGTCGGATCGATAATCAGTCGATGTGCTCAACACCCAGCCCTGCGCACACACATGCAGATGCCGGGCAATAGCACGTGTGTGTGTGTGTGTGTGCGTGTGTGTGTGTGCGCGCGTGTGCGTGTGCGTGTGTGTGTGTGTGTGTGTATGTGTGTGTGTGTGTGTGTGTGTGTGTGTGCGTGCATGTGCATGTGTGCGTGTGTAGCAGTGACTAATGGGGAAGAGTGGGAGGTTGGGGAGAAAGATTGCATGCAATATACAATTAACTCTCTTTTGAGTAGGGGAATATTAAACACGGGCTGTTTGTGTGGACTGTAATTTGTAGTGATGAAAGTATTAAAGTAAAGCACTCAGACAAAGATGGAAGGGCGGATGGCCGCACAGATGGATTTATTTTCACAGCCGCCATACAGTTAACAAAGATGGATTCAAAAAAGCATCTTCAGCTCCAACTGGTGCCTGAATACGACTGCAATCACTCTGCATTCTGTCCTCCCCTCCTCTCCTCTTCTCTCTCCTCCTTCCCTCCTCTCTTTATTTTACCTTCTCCCCCTTTTCGCCTCCTTTCTTTCCTCTCTCTCTCTCTCTCTCTCGCTCTCTCTCTCTCTGTGTAGAATTGATCGACTGTGTCTCCTCAATCCATCTCTCCCTCTGTCGCTTAGCAACGGGTGCTCTATCGGGTGTGGAGGGTGGGAGTTTCACTAGGGGAGGAGTGGGAGGAAGTGGGGTAGGTTGGTGAGGAGGGGGGCATATATGGGTGTGTGGGTGGCAGTGGTGGGGGGGTTAAGCAAAAGCCAATTGTATTTGATTCCACATTTATTCCGACTGATACGTCTTTCTCCTTACATTTGTGTGTGTGTATGTGTGTGTGTGTGTGTGTGTATGTGTGTGTGTGTGTGTGTGTGTGTGTGTGTGTGTGTGTGTGTGTGTGTGTGTGTGTGTGTGTGTGTGTGTGTGTGTGTGTGTGTGTAAGGTTTATACTTGGCAGATGAATATAGAATTTGCTTGAGATAACAAAATGACACTGGCAAAAAGATGAAAAACACAAGAAGAAAAAAAGTGCTGCAAGTGTTGCACGGCAAGAATCCGTTTGATACCAGAGCCAGGATGACTACTAGTAGGTCAGCGTTTCTGCGGTGTGAGTGTGTGTGTGTGTGTGTGTGTTACAAATCTGACTGAACAATCCATCACTCTCCCTGAAGCTGTGTCACTGTTTCATCCGTCTTTCTGGAAATACACGCACACCAACGAGAGCTTTAAATTTATCTGCATCGCCTTTTTTCTCTGTCTCTCCACAACACACAAAGAGCACAAATAGAAGTAAATATTCCTGTATTTTCATAAATACTAAATTCTGTTTCCCCTCAAATGACACACAATTGTTGATTTATACACTTTTGCTATGAAAGTGTACACCATTATAACCAGCATACAGAAGGAATATTAACGATATAGACTGTAAAATCAAACACAGAGCTGTGGGGTATGTGAGAAGCCTGCATTAGCATGCGCTGGGGAATAAGAATAAGCAAAGAGCATTGTTCTGTTTTTAAGACCTTATCCTTTTGATCTGCACTTAATGTCTGATCCCCTCTGAGGAAGATGTGTCGGCTGTTCTTT
The DNA here is from genome assembly GCA_016586285.1 of Arothron firmamentum. Classification (NCBI taxonomy): domain Eukaryota; kingdom Metazoa; phylum Chordata; class Actinopteri; order Tetraodontiformes; family Tetraodontidae; genus Arothron; species Arothron firmamentum. Next base: position 4,465 of record BJFM01004156.1, on the reverse strand, counting down.
AAGCCTAATAAATCCAGCGTTAGCAGTGTTTAAGGATGGAAAAAGCCATGTGGTTTAAAACGGCAAAGGCAGGGGGAGAAGAACAAAGAATAATGCTCTTAAGATGGAGAGATAATACATACACATTACAATCTCTAATCATTCTAATCTGCAATCTATAATGCTGAATGTACAGATATGAGCAAGTCAGCTCAGAGATCTGGATTACTAATAATACAATCTATACTGACAGGTCATCCATCCATCCAGCCATCCATCCTCCATCCATCTATCTATCTAAAATAGTAAAATATACAAGGTAAATGACAGCTTTCAAAAGCAATGATGGAGTATTTACAAAAAACTAAAAGAACACACACACACACACACACACACGAAAAGACTGAGGCTGCACATTGTGTTCAAACATGTTTTGCTGAGAGGTGTTGATGTTGTGATGTTTTGTTTTTTTTTAACATTTTCCAGCACTCTCCTCCTTGATTTAGTCTCACTCGATACACAGCTGCACTGACACATTTCACAAAAATACAACAAGATCAGTGTTTGCAAACTCTGCCGGCCAACCTGTTCCTGGAGCAGATACACACCGCTGTGGCTGTTAAACTGCAAATATCATCCTCACGTCATTCTTGTCATTTATTTGTTATTTATTTATTTAGAGGTGTTCAGTTCTCATAGAAATGTATGTATATGGAATAAAATAAGCATGGGTATTCTATTGGTATTCTATTGAAAAAACACAAAAGCTCAGAAAGCTAGAAGAGAAAGAAAGAAAGAGTTTATGCACAACATTTAGTGATAGTGCAAAATCTGATCGATAGTCAATTGAACGTGTTTGTGATTAGAAGCTCTATTGATTGCAGCAGCATCACGTGAATACATCTGCTGCTGCGTTCACGGCTCACCAGAAAATAAATAAGTGATATTCCTGACAAAAATTAAACACGGTAATTTAATATTAATAAGATCGTTTTAGTCGTTTTCTCTTAAAGAAGAAGAAGAAGAAGAAGAAGAAGAAGAAGAAGAAGAAGAAGAAGAAGAAGAAGAAGAAGAAGAAGAAGAAGAAGAAGAAGAAGAAGAAGA
>BJFM01004154.1:0-14835 GCA_016586285.1 Arothron firmamentum | reverse complement strand
CACAAATGATGCTGCACAAGTGTTTCAACATGGTTGTTATTAGCAGTTTGTGTTGTTGTTGTTAGAGTGTAACAGTGTGTAGCTGTGTGGAACATGTGTAGAAGGCAGCGTGTGATGTTATTATCAGGAAGTCTGAAGACTCCAGTCTTTTATTTTGAAGGTGATCTCCTCTCTCCAGCTGCTCGGCAGTCTCAGCGTCGCCTTTGTCTGCTGTTTCCATGCCAAACTTACGTGTTGTTAAGCTGTTGTTTCCATCACGTTGCGCATCAGAGAGAATCGTCTGCAAGTCCTATTTGCATGATGTTTGTCCTGAAGACGTCATGGATGACGCTAGTTCACCCACTCTGAGTTGTTCCACCTCTTTTCTTTCAGTCAGGGTATACTATCCTGTTATATGTGTGTGTGTGTGTGTGTGTGTGTGTGTGTGTGTGTGTGTGTGTGTGTGTGTGTGTGTATACACTGTTACGACCCGTCTAGGGTTCCAGGCCGCAACATAAAGAAAAAAAGGAGGGATTCCTCTTTGTGTCGATAGAATTCAGTTTATTAACAAAAAACTCCGGGAATTAAGACGTCAGGGGAAGCACACCAAAACAACAAACAAAAGCCACTGGAAACAAAAAAAGCTCACTAAATGACCTATTAAAGGGGAAAAATAAAACACAGGGCTCTGACCTGCCTTCCTAATAAAAAGAACACAGAGAAAACGTGTGGAAAAGAAAAGGCTTCTTCCCCCTACCGACCCGGGACGTTCCCTGTTGGAACCAAAAATGGAAAAAGAAAAAGGTGCCTGCCACGTGCAGCACTTTAACACACAATCTTGAAAACAATCAAAGGTCCACGAAACTGGGTAGCACAGGCTGGTGTCGACTCGGAGGCCAAAAGAATGGAGCGGGCCGGGGAACGAGCAGGTCCTCTTTTAAACTGCGCGCCACCGCTCCTCCAGCCAATCTCAGGACACCACCTAGACATACACACTCACACCCACACAAAACCCAGAACAGCACCCCCTCCCGACAGGGAGTGGGAACCACACTGCAAGGCAGCCACTGGAATAAAAACCTGTCCCCTGTGGGGTCATAACAATACAGTTCTACTGAGTAAAGAGAGAAAAGATGATAAAATACTTGACTGTTCTTGGATTTCTTCCAGTTAGCTATCTATCTGTCAGCGTTTCTACAACACGGACACGTGTGACAGAATACTGCATGTACATGTTCATCAAGTCAACTAGATGTTAGGATGGTGGTTCAGGTAGATTTTTTTTATTTAAAGGGGGAGTTTGCGATATATATCTTTTTGTCATATTTGTTCATACTGGCAAAAGTAATTTAAATGATTTGGTTTCCTCATGATTCTGATTCTTCTTCAAGGATCAGGATCAAGAAAAGTCAACATGGTTTAGCTGAGCTAGCTAGCCAGAGTTCTGTACTGTAACATTAGCTCAGGGTGGACTATTATTTGCTTAGCTCTATCATTGTTGCTAACTAAGCTAAAGATTGGTGATTACACATCTTCAAATGGACAAAACCTTTTAACCATATATGATGTCAACCTTTCTGTGACACTCTTCAATGTGTTGCACCGACATCCTTTCTTTGGACGCTATGGTAACGGACTAGCACATGGTGGAGTCTGGTCAACCTTCAGGCTAACGTTGATTTAAGGTTTATGAAAAAAATTCAGGGGCTAATGTTAGCTGGGTATTTGCATTTTTTAGGTTTTTCGGTATTTGAGTTTTTAGGTTGAATATAACTTGTTCGATGGCCCAACATTGGCATATTTTGTCTATATATTATCCTTTGTCGTTTTATTGATTTTCTTTTCACTGAGCTGATTCTGACGTCAGTGTGGCGCTAGGCTGAGGCTCTGAGCCAGAGGAAGAGGCAGCAGAGGAAGGCCAGTGCAGCGCGTCAAAGATGGGCCACTGTGGGCCCTTTTCTTCTTTGGTTGGCCAACCAGCATCTAAACTGGGAATTGAAATTTAAAAGTATGAACGATTCAGAGAGAATCGACATGCTCGTACCGATTCCAAACAATTCTCCAGACTTGATGCCCAACCCAACCCGACATCTGGGTACAAGAAAGGCAAACAGAAGCAGAGCAACGAGGCAGCAAAAGCTAAAAAGAAGGAATTGGACAGATTCTGAGAAAAAACAAGGGTGAACATTCGAGTTTCCTCTCAGAGGTGGAGGGATGTTACCAACATAGCAGCTGTGGCTAACGTTGACTTGTTTACAGTGGTCATGCTAGCTTAGCATTGCTAGTGCTGCTAAATTGTTGAAGGTGGATATGTTGAGACACGGAATATCTGGACGCCAGGTCGTGATGACTGAGAATCGTGCTTGTACATGGAGCTGAGGGGCGTGGCTTTGGTCAGAGACTGGGGGGATGAGTGAAGAGAGGCTACATTTAACTCTTGCTAGCAGTTTAACACTGCAAACTCCACCTTTACATTTGAGTAGAGAAGAAAAGAGAATGAAAGAGTTGAATTCCATGTGTGAGACATCATCAGTCATGTACATGAGCCATGTCAAAGACAACATCCATCATTTGCATGAAAAGACTGAGAAACTGCTCTTCATCAATCTATCGACTTTCATTCTTTAGTTTCATTTCAATGTTTTTAAGTACTTCAAGATCATCAATTTTATTAAAGGAGTCATCACCTGATCTTTTCATGTATCCAGACTCACTTAAATATGCCTTAAATAAATACTCAAAATTTACTTCTGAACAAAAAAAGAATCAAACCCAGGGCTCTTCCTGACTCTTTTTATGCTGCGACTTTCTGTCTGACATTTCAGAGTTTGGTAACCCAGAATTTAAGTTCTAACTCCGAGTTTGTCAAACTTGCTTTCTTGAGCGGCCCCTGGTGTTTTGGGGCGCTCTGGTACTCTGATTAGAACAAAGAGATCAAAGGATAAAACTCAGACACTTTCAAAATCCAGATTTTCAGACAAGCTTTAACTGAGGTCCAACACCAACATACATGTTTGAAGAAGGAAAAGTGTGATTCCTGGGTGATGATTGCTTTCATCATTTTGTGTCAACACATTTGGTTATAAATGAACTAATTCTAATTTATTCTTTATTTAGATTAACAAACTGCAGTTTATCAGAGATCAGCTGTTCTCATCTGGGCTCAGTTCTGAAGTCCAACCCCTCCCATCTGAGAGAACTGGACCTGAGTGAGAACAAGCTGCTGGATTCAGGGGTGAAGCTGCTCTGTTCTGGACTGGAGAGTCCAAACTGTCAACTGGAGACTCTCAGGTCAGTTCATGGATTTTCCTCTTTCTCCATTGTTGATGAAGTTTCTCTAATATCTGTTGATGAATGTTATCAGTCATCCAGGTCAAAGGGAACTCTGAGCTTCAGAACATTCACCTGATTTTCTTTAGTTGTTGAAGATGTTTCAGCTCTGATCCAAGAAGCTTCTTCAGTTCTTAACTAGCTGGTGGAATCCCAGAGTTCTATGTGCTGTGGAGATCAAATATAAGACAAAATTCATATTTTGAACTTCCATTCTCAGGTGAGAAGACAGGAACTCAAAAGTCAGCCAGAGGTTTTTCCATCAGCACTAAAGGCAAAATGAGCTGAGTGAGAAGACAGACATGAGGACAGAATGGTGGGATGAGATGATGAGACAGAGATCTGGTCCAGAGGTCAGCTTTTTTCACACAGGAAGGGGAGGGGATGAGTAGTTCCTGGTAGTTGGTGAGGACTTGGGGTTGGTGGTTTCCACCATGTCCCTGCAAACATAGAAACAAACATGACCTCACTGCTACTGTAACATTAACTCAGGGTGAACTATTATTAGCTTAGCTCTATCATTGCTAACTAAGCTAAATGTTGGGGATTCCACATCTGAAAAGGGATCAAACCGTTTAACCATATATGTCATAACCTTTCTGTGAAACTCTTTAATGTGTTGCACGAACATCTTTCCTTGGACGCTATGGTAACAGAGTAGCAGATAGTAGAGTCTGGTCAACTGTCTGGCTAATGTTGATTTAAGGTTTATGAAAAAATACAGGTGCTAACGCTGGGAATTTGCATTTGAATTTTTAGGTTGAGTATAACTTGTTCAATAGCTCAATGTTGCCATAAAGCTTATTGATATATTGTCCTTTGTTGTTTTATTTATTTTATTCTCACTGAGCTTATTCTGACGTCAGTGTGGAGCTAGACTGAGGCTCTGAGCCAGAGGAAGAGGCAGCAGAGGAAGGCCAGCGCATCACATCAAAGATGGGCCACTGTGGGCCCTTTTCTTCTTTGGTTGGCCAACTAGCATCTAAACTGGGAATTGAAATTTAAAAACATGAACGAATCAGAGATATGCTCGTACTGATTCCAAACGATTTTCCAGAGTTGATGCCCAACCCAACATCTGAGTACAAGAAAAGCAAACAGAAGCAGTGCAAAGAGGCAGCAAAAGCTAAAAAGAAGGAAATGGACAGATTCTGAGAAAAAACAAGGGTGAACATCAGAGTTTCCTCTCAGAGGTGGAGGGATGTTACCAACATAGCAGCTGTGGCTAACGTTGACTTGTTTACAATGGTCATGCTAGCTTAGTATTTCAAGTGCTGCTAAATTGTTGAAGGTGGATATGTTGAGACACGGAATATCTGGAAGCCAGGAAGAGATGACTGAGAATCATGCTCGTGCACGGAGCTGAGGGGCGTGGCTTTGGTCAGAGACTGGGGGGGATGAGTGAAGTGAGGCTACATTTAACTCTTGCTAGCAGTTTAACACTGCAAACTCTACCTTTACATTTGAGGAGAGAACAAAAGGGAATGAAAGAGTTGAATTCCATGTGTGAGACATCATCAGTCATGGACATGAGCCATGTCAAAGACAACGTCCATCATTAGCATGAAAAGACTGAGACAATGCTCTTCATCAAATCTGTTAACTGTTGTTCTTTTTTTTTTACATTTTAATGTTTTAAATACTTCAAGATCATAGATTGTATCAAAGAATTCATAACCTGATCTTTTCATGTATCCAGTCTCAATTAATTCCCTTTATAAGTGAAATATTTCTAATTTATTCTTTTTTTTAGATTAACATGCTGCAGTTTATCAGAGATAAGCTGTTCTCATCTGGGCTCAGTTCTGAAGTCCAACCCCTCCCATCTGAGACAACTGGACCTGAGTGAGAACAAGCTGCTGGATTCAGAAGTGAAGCTGCTCTGTTCTGGACTGGAGAGTCCAAACTGTCAACTGGAGACTCTCAGGTCAGTTCATGGATTTTCCTCTTTCTCCATTATTGATGAAGTTTCTCTAATATCTGTTGATGAATGTTCTCAATCATCCAGGTCAAAGAGAACTCTGAGCTTCAAAACATTCACCTGATTTTCTTTAGTTGTTGAAGCCGTTTCAGCTCTGATCCAAGAAGCTTCTTCAGTTCTAAACTAACTGGTGGAATCCCAGAGTTCTATGTGCTGTGGAGATCAAATATAAGACAAAGCTCATATTTTTAACTTCCATTCTCAGGTGAGAAGACAGGAAATCAAAAGTCAGCCAGAGGTTTTTCCATCAGCATTAAAGGCAAAATGAGCTGAGTGAGCAGACAGACATGAGGACAGAATGGTGGGATGTGGTGATGAGACAGAGAGATCTGGTCCAGAGGTCAGCTTTTTTCACTCAGGAAGGGGAGGAGATGATTAGACATGGGTGAGGAACATCAGGGTTGAGGAAACAGATGAGGGAGGGGGAACAGACACAAAGAGAAGGAGGACAAAACATCATCAATCATCTGATTGATTGAGATCAATAACACTAGAATCTAGAATAAATGAGGCAGAACTGGGGAGGATGAGTGACCTGTTAGAAAGACAAAATATGAGTTTCCTTTAGAATTTCGGAGTTCTGTCCATCTCTGAAGGCTTGAAGAAGATCAACACAGGACAGTTGAATAGAAAAAGATTATATATCTAATCTATTTCCATCAATCTCAAGACTGTAATAACTCCACTATCAGCACAGTGTTGTGAATTTCTTCTGCTGATGGCCGAGATGTGGTGATGAGGAAGGAATCTTCGCAGACACCGACTTGGTTTGAATAGATGTTTATTTGGAAAGAACAAATCGGCATCAAACGGGCACTGCAGTCTGCCCACGGGAGGTTTCGTGGTCCTGATGGTGAAGATCTCCTCCCAACTTATTCCAGTGGCGACCTTATATACCACTGAGTAAACACATTCCTTTCTGAACTCAAACCTATACATGGTATAGCGTCCAGTTGTTGCTGAAAGGGAGAAAGGAGAAGAAGGGAGGGAGATCTCTCCCTCCTGTGGATGCTCATACATGGTCAGCCGTCATGGGCCCACAGCATGTCCATATCTAAGGAGACATGATACACCCTGCACACAGCGCCGGAATGTCTGTAAACAAGTCGAGGTCTTACAGATTTTTATGGCCTGCACAGAATGGATACATAGCTGGGAAACAATTCTTACAGAGTTATAGAGATTAGATACATAGCTTCAGATACTACAACAGTCAAAGTTGCTGCTTCCACAGCTGTTGGACTCAGATTGAATTCAGAGAAGAGAAAAGAAAACACACTCACAAACCATAAAGAACTCTGGAGAAATAGATCACAAATGATGCTGCACAAGTGTTTCAACAAGGTTGTTATTAGCAGTTTGTGTTGTTGTTAGAGTGTAACAGTGTGTAGCTGTGTGGAGCATGTGTAGAAGGCTGCATGTGATGTTATTATCAGGAAGTCTGAAGACTCCAGTCTTTTATTTTGAAGGTGATCTCCTCTCTCCAGCTGCTCAGCAGTCTCAGCATCGCCTTTGTCTGCTGTTTCCACGCCAAACTTACGTGTTGTTAAGCTGTTGTTTCCATCACGTTGCACCTCAGAAAGCATCGTCTGCAAGTCTTATTTGCATGATCTTTGTCCTAAAGACGTCATGGATGACGCTTATTCACTCACTCTGATGAGTTAGACGCAAGTTAGCTGGTATCACTGTAGCTTGTTAGCCGGCTTGTTCAGGAAGAATATGATTTGTTATGACTTTTTCTTTCAGTCGGGGTTTATTATCCTGTTATGAGTGTGTGTGTGTGTGTGTGTGTGTGTGTGTGTTTGTGTGTGTGTGTGTGTGTGTGGAAACAGTTTTACTGAGTAAAGAGAGAAAAGAAGATAAAATGCTGGACTGTTCTCTGGATTTCTTCCAGTTAGCTATCTGTCTGTCAGCTTGTCTGCGACACGGACATGTGTGACAGAATACTGCATGTACGTTGATACTGAGTGGAGTGTCTTTGAACATCAAGACCTGGCTCTACACACTGAGGCTGTCCTGGACTACATCCAGTTCTGCATGGGGACTGTAATTGTCGACAAACGCATCTGGGTGTGGGGGAACCAGAAACCCTGGATGAACAGCCAAGTGGTGTCACTCCTGAGAGCCCGTAACACCGCCTTTAAGTCTGGTGACAAAGACATGTACAGCGCTGCCAGAGCTGACCTGAAAAAAGGGATCAGGAAGGCCAAAGATGACCACAGACAACAGATTGAGGACCACCTCTCCAACAGCAACCCCAGGAGGGTCTGGCAGGGGATCCAGCACCCAAGCACCGCACTAGCAGAAGAACTTAAATTCTTTGCACGCTTCGAGGCCCACCCCAGCAGTCTGCGACCGCACTGCCCCTCCCCCAGCCAGATGCCAGTCACCAACCCCTGACACTACAGGTACAGCAGGTGAAACGGACACTCAGCAGGGTCAACCCCAGGAAAGCAGCCGGGCCCGACGGGGTTCCTGGGAAGGTGCTCAGAGCCTGTGCAGACCAGCTCGCGCTGGTCTTCAAAACAATCTTCAACCTGTCACTGACACAGGCCACCATCCCAGCTTGCATGAAGTCCGCCACCATCGTCCCAGTACCCAAAAAAACAAACGCCGGCAACCTCTCCGACTACCGACTAGTCGCACTGACCCCCATCATCATGAAGTGCCTGGAGAGACTGATCCTCCAACACATCAGAGACCACCTCCCCCCATCCATCGACACCCACCAGTTTGCCTATAGAGCAAACAGATCAACAGAGGATGCAATCGCCATCACACTGCACACCGCGCTGAGCCACCTCGAGCACAAGGAGAGCTACGTCAGGATGCTCTTCATCGACTTCAGCTCCACCTTTAATACAATAATCCCTGACATTCTGGTCAGGAAACTGGCCGACCTGTGACTCCCCACACACACCTGCCACTGGATCAAGGACTTCCTCTCCAACCAACCCCAGTCAGTTAAACTAGGCCCCCACACCTCCACCTCCCAGACACTCAGCATCGGCTCCCCACAAGGCTGTGTGTTAAACCCAATGCTCTACACCCTCTACAACACCGACTGCAGACCCACCCACCCGAGTAACACCATCGTGAAGTTTGCTGATGACACGACAGTGGTGGGCCTGATCACAAGAGGGGACGAGTCTGCCTACAGGGACGAGGTCCAGAGACTGTCTGAGTGGTGCTCAGCCAAGAACCTGGTTCTGAACACCACAAAGACAAAGGAAATCATCCTGGACTTTAGAAGGCTCAAGACGGACCCAGCCCCCATCTACATAAATAGAGATCAGGTGGAGATGGTCCACACCTTCACCTTCCTGGGCACCATAATCTCTGCAGACCTCTCCTGGACTGGAAACACCACCACCGTCATCAAGAAGGCACAGCAGTGTCTGCACTTCCTGAGAGTGCTCAAGAGGGACAACATCTGCCAGAGACTGCTCATGACTTTCTACCGCTCTACCATTGAGAGCATTCTAGTGTACTGCATCACAGTGTGGTTCTCCACCTGCACAGAGGCAGAACGCAAGAGGCTCAACAGAGTAGTTAAGATGGCCCAGAGGATCATCGGCTGCTCCTTCCCCTCCCTGACAGACATATATACATCCCGCTGCCTCAGAAGAGCTGAGGCAATCACAGGGGACAGCACCCATCTCTTCAACCTGCTACCCTCCGGCAGGTACTACCGGTCCATCAGGACCAAAACAAACAGACTCAGGTATTCCTTCTTCCCTCGAGCCATCACCACACTGAGCTCCAAATAAGGCCCTCGTCACTTTACCCCTGATGCTGCTGCACACATGCGTGCCAATCCGCCATCTGCACTGTTTCTGCCGTTTTGCATTAACTGTTGCCAATTTGACTGTTTGATCTTGATAGTGTCTTGGGCTCTACACTATAGGCCCATTCTGTAGATAGGTTTTTTATACTGTAGATAGGTTTTATACTTTCGACAGGTTTTATACTGTGAATAGGTTTTTATAAGGTATTTATAACTTTTTGCACTGTGGAACCGGAGCTGCACCACAATTTCGTTGTACCACACAATAACAATAAAAGCATTCTATTATCTTCTATTCTACATGTTCATTAAGTCAACTAGACGCTAGGATGATGGTTCAGGTGGATTTTTATTTAAAGGGTGGGTTTGCAATCTTTTTGTCATATCTGTTCATGCTGGCAAAAGTAATTTAAACAATTTAGTTCCACATCTGAAAAGGGATGAAACCTTTTCACCATATATGATGGCAACCTTTCTATGATACACTCTAATGTGTTGCACTGGCAACTTTTCCTTGGATGCTATGGTAACAGAGTAGCACATAGTGGAGTCTGGTCAACATTCAGGCTAACGTTGATTTAAGCTTTATCAAGAAGTTCAGGGGCTAACGTTAGCTGGCTATTTGCATTTTTAGGTATTTGAGTTTTTAGAATGAATATATGAATGGATATATGAATATAACTTGGCATATTTTGTTTGTATATTGTCCTTTGTTGTTTTATTTATGTATTTTATTTCTACTGAGCTGATTCCGACTGCAGTGTGGAGCTAGGCTGAGGCTCTGAGCCAGAGGAAGAGGCAGCAGAGGAAGGCCAGCGCAGCACATCAAAGACGGAGCTCTCTGGGCCCTTTTCTTCTTTGGTTGGCCAACTAGCATCGAAACAATTCTTCCCGGACCCAACATCTGGGTAGAAGAAAACAAACAGAAGCAGAGAAACGAGGCATCAAAAGCTAAAAAGAAGGAAACGGACAGATCCAGAACAAAAGAAGGGTGAACGTTAGTGTTTCTTTTCAGAGCTGGAGGGATGTTACCAACATAGCAGCTGTGGCTAACGTTGACTTGTTTTCAGTGGTCATGCTAGCTTAGTATTGCTAGTGCTGCTACTTTGTTGACGATGGATATGATTTGAAGCCAGGTCGTGGTGTTTGAGGAATGCGCTCATGCACGGAGCTGAGGGGCGTGGCTTTGGTCAGAGACTGGGGGGATGAGTGAAGTGAGGCTACATTTAACTCTTGTTAGCAGTTTCAACACTGCAAACTCCACCTTTACATTTGAGGAGAGAACAAAAGAGAATGAAAGAGTTGAATTCCATGTGTGAGACATCATCAGTCATGGACATGAGCCATGTCAAAGACAATGTCCATCATGAGCACGAACAGACTGGGAAAATAGTGGTAATCAAGACTTTGACTTTCATCCTTCATTTACATTTTAATGTTTTCAAATATTCCAAGATCATGAATTGGATAAAAGGAGTCATCACCTGATCTTTTCATGTATCGAGTCCAACTTAAATTCCCTTTTAATCAATTTTTCATATTGTAGAGATAAATTTTGATGCTATCATTGAAACCCTGAGTTGTTGAAGACTATGACTTTATTAACTAATAATTTAGGCCATAAGTAATGATTTAGCTTGCTCACAAACTCCTATGACTTAGATATGTCCATGGCTCCTCATGTACTTATCTCATGTAACTGAATGTAATCTCCATAGCTGCGTGAGCATGTGCTAGTGTTTTTTGCTGAAGCATAACAACTTCATATTAGGTCACTGTCGAAAACAGCTGACAGCTGCTGAGTCATTATGAGCAGCAACAACTTCTGCTGAGATCTCAACAATAATGTGTCCATTATGTAGGTTAAACAGCTGACGGTCCACACAAAGCTTGAACAACAATTCATGGTGTTCAGATCTGTTAGGCCTCTGTTCTCTGTCCAGGTCAGCTTGACCTCTGGAGTCCTGCGTTATCTGGAGCCTCCGTGTTCCATGTCCTTGAGGGACAACAGTCTCTGTTTATTTCAGGACAGGATAGAGCGAACCTGACTGTAAGCTTTGGGATGCAGCGAATCTCTCAGGAGTACAAAAGCAGGCTGTTGGCGGGCGGCGAGAGCAGAGTGCGCCATTCCAAGTTCGGAGGGGAGCTGTCGTCTCGGCTGAGCGTTTGGCAGCTCCTCTGGAGACCGAAGGCAGCCCGGCAGCGAACTCTGCTCAAGTCGACCAATGTCTGGGGTTTTGATTTGCCACTACGTTTCGCCTTGTACTTCTTATTCTTCTGAATCCATTTGGATGTATTTTTCTCCAATAAATTCTGGGCGACATTTTGGAGCAAAGACGACCTCTGGTACTGTGTGTCACTTTTTTAAACGAACTTCCATCCATCTTCCATCAAGACAAGACTGAAAAACCCTGCCAACAATATTTACTGTCAAAAATATAAAAAATCACAATCAAAGCTAGAGCTCATTCTGACTCGTTTTTATATGCTGTGAGTTTCTGTCTGACATTTCAGAGTTTGGTAACCCTGAGTTTAGGTTCTAACTTTGAGTTTGTCAAACCTGCTTTGAAGCGGCCCCTGGTGTTTTGGGGCACTCTGGTACTCTGGTTGGAACAAAGAGATCAAGATTTCTGAGATTTCTTTGTGAGATTTCTGGGTGATGATTCCTTTCATCACTTTATGTGGAATCAGTGTTTCTAATTTCTGCTCATTTAAGATCTCAACACATTTGGTTCTAAATGAACTAATTCTAATTTATTCCTTATTTAGATTAACAGACTGCAGTTTATCAGAGATCAGCTGTTCTCATCTGGGCTCAGCTCTGAAGTCCAACCCCTCCCATCTGAGAGAACTGGACCTGAATTGGAACAAGCTGCTGGATTCAGGAGTGGAGCTGCTCTGTTCTGGACTGGAAAGTCCAAACTGTAAACTGGAGACTCTCAGGTCAGTTCATGGATTTGACTCTTTCACCATTGTTGATGAGGTTTCTCTAATATCTGTTGATGAATGTTCTCAGTCATCCAGGTCAAAGAGAACTCTGAGCTTCAAAACATTCAGCTGATTTTCTTTAGTTGTTGAAGACGTTTCAGCTCTCATCCAAGAAGCTTCTTCAGTTGTAAAAATGGGGAATTCCAGTCTCACACCATGTGTGTGTATAAAGACCCCAAAATGGCATATATTGTGATTGCACTTACATTTGATTTACTGTAGCGGTATTAGATTGTTTCTTTTACGTGTTTACTGAATCAGGGAAAAGTTCCCCTCCACGTTTGTGAATGCACTAAATATGTGATAAAAAGTTGCACTACCTGTTATACATTGCTGTTGGTAAAAGATAAATTGTGTTATGAAAACCCTACGTCACTGACATTACCTCGGGGAAAAAAAAGTTGTTCATGTGTGCCAGAGGCGTGATTATGAATCCTGCCTCAAAAGAACAAGGAGACGCAAGCTTTGCTCCATCTAGTAGAAGAGTTTCGACATTGAGGGGACAGAAAACTGAGCGCTCGAGTCCTGCTCATGTAGCTTTGAACCGTAACAAATGGAGTTGGAAATACATTGTTTTCAACGGGGATGGCGCAAATAAAAGCTTCCAGTACGTACAGTACAGTATTGTGAAAGCACTAACTTGTTTTGGGAGTGAACGGACTTGTCAGAACGCTGGTTTGTATTCTATTACCGGTAATAAAGTTTGACTGACTGACTTATCTGAATGCTTTGTTGACATTTCCTTTAGCACAGCTCCATCTAGTGGATGCATAACGCAACTGCAGCCACTACAGTAGCTTCTATTCTATGCGCCTTATAATGCGGTGCGCCTTATATATGAAAAAAAGCTTTAAAATAGGCCATTAATTGAAGGTGCGCCTTATAATCCGATGTGCCTTATAGTGCAGAAAATACGTTACTCTGGTTAGAACAAAGAGATCAAAGGATTAAACAGACACTTTCAAAGTCCAGATTTTCTGACAAGTTTTAACTGAGGTCCAACACCAATATACATGTTTGAGAAAGGAAAAGTGTGATTTCTGGGGGATGATTCCTTTCATCACTTTATGTGGAATCAGTGTTTCTCATTTCTGCTCAGTTGTGTGAAATAAAAACTCAAGAGCGAAACACATTTGATTATAAATGAACTAATTCTAATTTATTGTTTTTTTTAGATTAACAGACTGCAGTTTATCAGAGATCAGCTGTTCTCATCTGGGCTCAGTTCTGAAGTCCAACCCCTCCCATATGAGAGAACTGGACCTGAGGTGGAACAAGTTGCTGGATTCAGGAGTGAAGCTGCTCTGTTCTGAACTGGAGAGTCCAAACTGTAAACTGGAGACTCTTAGGTCAGTTCATGGATTTTCCTCTTTCTCCATTGTTCATTAAGTTTCTCTAATATATACTGATGAATGTTCTCAGTTATCCAGGTCAAAGAGAACTCTGAGCTTCAAAACATTAAACTGATTTTCTTTAGTTGTTGAAGACGTTTCAGCTCTCATCCAAGAAGCTTCTTCAGTTCTAAACTAACTGGAGTTGTATGTGCTGTGGAGATCAAATATAAGACAAAGTTCATCTTTTGAAACAGACAGAAGCAGAACAAAGAGGCAGCAAAAGCTAAAAAGAAAGAGTTGGACAGATTCTGCAAAAAAATAAGGATGAACATCAGAGTTTCCTCTCAGAGGTGGAGGGATGTTACCAACATAGCAGCCGTGGCTAACGTCAACTTGTTGACAGTGGTCATGCTAACTTAGTATTGCTAGTTATGCCACTTTGTTGAAGGTGGATATGCAAAGACATGATATATCTGGAAGCCAGGTAGTGATGACTGAGAATCGTACATGTGCACGGAGCTGAGGGGCGTGGCTTTGGTCAGAGACTGGGGGGATGAGTGAAGTGAGGCTACATTTAACTCTTGCTAGCAGTTTAACACTGCAAACTCCACCTTTACATTTGAGGAGAGAAGAAAAGAGAATGAAAGAGTTGAATTCCATGTGTGAGACATCATCAGTCATGGACATGAGCCATGTCAAAGACAACGTCCATTATTAGCATGAAAAGATTGAGAATTTAGTGATCATCAAGACTTTGACTTTCATTCTTGAGTTACATTTCAATGTTTTCAAACACTCTCAGATCATAAATTGTATTAAAGGAGCCATCACCTGATCTTTTCATGTATTCAGACTCACTTAAATTCCCTTCAAATCAATTCTTAATATTTACTGTAAAAAGAAAAAAAATAAAAATAAATCCTAGAGCTCAGGTAAATTTTTTTCACAATACAAGCACAATCTGGCTTAAAAATTCCCTTTGAAAAGTTGACAGAGGATTTAAAACATTTTTTCAAGACATTAGGGGAGATATTTAACCCAAAATGTAACCGTTTTGAACTTTGTGGTAAAACGCTTTTTTTTTCTTCTCGAGATCGCATCATATTCCATCAGCAGAGGGAGTTGTATTCTAGCCGCTGCCACAGCCCAGTGTGGGAGTAGCTACGTTATCAGTGAGAGTGGCCCTGTAACAGTGAGTCAGTGGATTAGGATAGTTTTGGATTGCATTAAATTGATTTGGCAAATTATAGCGTTTGTGGTGGTTGAACAAACTCCAGCCGTTCAGGACACCGAGTCCATCTGTTTCTCCCTGCAACACAATTATCAATTGAACATTCAGCAGAAAACTGTGCTCACAACCATTTCCACGCCAGCATCAACATTCAACAGTTTGGATGTGAGCCAGATCTCCCGTCAGGTCTAACACCATGGAGGCA
>BJFM01004151.1:0-18548 GCA_016586285.1 Arothron firmamentum | reverse complement strand
TTTTTTTTTTTTTTCTTTGAAAAGGTAAAGGCAAAGGAAAGGCTGCTCAGGAGTCCCAAGACACTCCGAATGAACCACAGACACTTAAAGTGCCCAAATATCGCACACTGGATGTGTTTTCTGGCTGTGGTGGACTTTCTGAAGGATTCCACCAGGCTGGTAATGTTGGTTTATGCGCATCAATTTAGACCCACAAATATGACGGTACAAAGGTTTTCTGCTCTTCACAAACATTTTTTTTTTTTTTTTACTTGAAGCCATCTCTGAGACTTTGTGGGCCATCGAGATGTGGGAGCCCGCAGCTCAAGCGTTCAGGCTCAACAACCCTGGTGCAACCGTGTTCACTGAGGACTGCAACATCTTACTGAAGCTGGTCATGTCCGGAGAGAAGACAAATTCTCTTGGTCAGAAGCTGCCTCAGAAGGGTGACGTGGAGATGCTTTGCGGAGGGCCGCCCTGCCAAGGCTTCAGTGGGATGAACCGCTTCAACTCTCGCACTTATTCTGCCTTCAAGAACTCTCTTGTGGTGTCCTACCTCAGGTGTGTGATCGAACGTTGGATGTGTTCTGAACATGATGTTGTGGTTTTCCTAGTTTATAGTTTATTTTCTCTTTCCTACAGTTACTGTGATTACTACAGACCAAAGTTCTTCCTGCTTGAGAACGTGAGGAACTTTGTCTCATTCAAAAGCTCCATGGTCCTGAAGCTGACCCTACGCTGTCTGGTGCGCATGGGCTACCAGTGTACTTTTGGTGTGCTTCAGGTAAGTGAAACTCCTGGTTGTGGATTCTGGCTGGGCTGCTTAATCTTTTGTGGTCAAGGGAATGCTTTCAGATGAGGAGATCTTGCAGGGACTAAATTCCAACATGAGCATTTAGGAGTATCTGCTTTACTAAACGCCTAACCTGGTGCCCTCCTTATTAGGCTGGTCAGTATGGTGTTGCCCAGACCCGCCGCAGGGCAATAATCCTGGCTGCTGCTCCTGGTGAGGAGCTGCCACGATACCCCGAGCCTTTGCATGTGTTTGCTCCCAGAGCTTGTTCTCTAAACGTGGTGGTGGATGATAAAAAATTCGTCAGTAACGTTACACGGTAATGTAAACACTTGCTTCTCTGCGCTTTATTGTGAATCTGACGTGGAACACAAAAGCTGAATCTTGTCTTTCAACAGAGGAAATGGTGGAATCTACAGAACCATCACTGTCAGAGACACCATGTCTGATCTGCCTGAGATCCGCAACGGTGCGTCTGCTTTGGAGATTTCCTACAACGGAGAGCCTCAGTCCTGGTTCCAGAGGCAGATCAGAGGCACACAGTACCAGCCCATTCTCAGAGACCACATCTGCAAGGTGGGGTGGGGGGGGGGGGGTTCTTAGTAACTTTATTTTATCTCCACCAATCTTCTCAATTGCTATTTGCATAGCAGGGATAAGCGTAACGATTTGTGCCCACAGGACATGAGTGCTCTGGTTGAAGGTCGAATGCGTCACATCCCACTGGCTCCAGGCTCTGACTGGAGAGATCTGCCCAACATCGAGGTCAGGCTGAGAGATGGCACCATGACCAAGAAGCTGCGTTACACACATCCTGATAAGAAGAACGGACGCAGCAGCACTGGTGCCCTCAGAGGCGTCTGCACCTGTGCTGGAGGTATGGTGTTCCATTTCTCTTTCATCAAGGCTCCAAAGCAAATGGTTTGGAGACATCTGATTTTGTGTGCTCTTAGGGACGCCATGTGACCCTGCAGACAGGCAGTTTAACACCCTGATCCCATGGTGTCTGCCCCACACTGGGAACCGCCACAATCACTGGGCAGGACTGTACGGCAGATTGGAGTGGGACGGCTTCTTCAGTACAACCGTCACCAACCCTGAACCGATGGGCAAACAGGTACAACACCTCAAACCAAATACTGCCAAATAACATTTTCTTATATTAACCCAAACTTTTGAATTTAAGGGCCGTGTCCTGCATCCTGAGCAGCACCGAGTGGTCAGCGTGAGGGAGTGTGCACGCTCTCAGGGATTTCCCGACACTTATCGTTTCTTCGGAAACATTCTGGACAAGCACAGACAGGTAAGCAATTATGCTGGTATTTTAGTTCTTATTTACACTGGGAGACGAGGGATATCTTTGGCAGCTTTCAGGAGTCACCCTGCAGCTGCTCTCTAGTGGTGTAAAATTTTCACTGCTTACTGTGTCAAACGTTTATCCTGTGGCTAGGTTGGAAATGCAGTTCCTCCTCCACTGTCCAGAGCCATCGGCCTGGAGATTAAGAAGTGCGTCACCATGCGTATGAAACAGGAACAGGCATCAGGTGAGTCTTCTCTCTGTGTTAATTGTTTGAATGGTTAACTTTTTTTTAAAAAAAAATTTAAATAACTTTAATTTCACCTTGGCAGAAAATGTCAAACATGAGAAGATGGAGGTCTCCGATTAGTTCTTGGATAACCTCCCAGCAAGAAATGGTTTAAGAAAATCTGTGATTCAGGCAGTCATTCCTTTTTAAATAAGCTTTCAACTGTGTCATTAAGTGGTCACCATGGACATTCTGTGTTGTACCATTTCATTCTTTTTTTTAAATGTGCTTTTAATCACGTTGCTGGGAAATGACCATCCAGTGTGGTACATATTGTATGTAGTTTTTCTATGTAATGTTTCAAATAAAGCTCTTATGAAATTTACATTCTGCAATTGTTGAATTCAGAAATTGTCCCAAAATATGAAAACAATTTGTATATTTGCTTTTAATGACGCTACTTAATCACAGGAAACCTGAATTAATCTTCACATAGAAGGGTGAGGCTTTCGATTAGAATTATTGGAACTAGATCTAAAGTGTAAATTTTAGTGTGTAAACTAGTAGTTGGGGTTAAGCTAATTTAATTTGGTTGTGTCCTAAAGAAGACATGTCTTTCCATCATATTAAGGATTAAATTAAACCTAGGATCAGTAACAGAATTCATAATGCTGAGCTTAAAAGCTGAGTGGAAAATGAAAAGATACAAGTTAATTTGATACCAATTATTTATTTTAGAAGCCTTTCATTCCCAACAGTTAAACCTGACATCTTCTAATGGATTCTTCAGTTGTTTGAAGGCCTGTAAAGAGGTAAAAAAAAAAAAAAAGGTTGTGAACATGAATAAATGGCACCTGTTAAACAGTGTGAAAACAATCTTACTTGGCCCATTCAACATTCAGAATGAGGTGATCATATCCAAATCCTGACACTCCTGTGATGGCTCTGGAAGCGTCCTCCCGACGATGGAAACTGATAAAAGCAAATCCCTACGAGGAAAAGCAGGGAGATGTTTTAGGAAAGACAAGCAGATAACTGCCTCAGGCCAGTGTTAAGACCAGCGCCGACCTTTGACTGCCCAGTGTTCTTGTCCTTGGCCAGGTAGATCCTTGAGATGGCACCAAACGGTCTAAAGAGTTCTTGCAAGTCTGCCTCACGGGTGTCCTCGGACAAATTAGTCACACGGATAGTAGCGTTGTCATCAGCTGTTGGGTGCAAATACATGCCTGAAGATCACTGTGAAACATGACATAACCAAGAGCAAAAACTTGAACGCACCTCTGCGGTTAGGTTGCATAGACTCCCCTCTCCGAGTTCCTCCATCCCTCAGGCTTGGAGGTACGTACTTCCCAGTCTTGCTCTGTGCTGGCTGCACAGGTTCTGGCTCTGCTACTCAAGGAGAACAAAAGAGCACATCAGCAATCAGCTGCAAACCTCCCATGAACCCCAAAATGATGGAATGTCCTGGAGGACCAGTCGTACCAGAGCCAGCAGGCTTGTCCTTGTCAGCAGTGGAAAGGCCGAGTTGTTCTGCCAGCTCCTTCTGCATTGGACCCAGGGTGTCCTTATAGGGACAACGGGTGGTCCAATGGTCACCTTTGCAAATACGACAGGACACAATCTTCTGTCCTTTAATTTTATTCATGGGGTCTTCATCCTGGTCTTGGGCATTCAAATCCTAAAGAAAGCGAAGGGACACTTGGTTACACAGTTCACGTGTGCCTAATATCTGCAGAGTGAAAATGGAAACACTCACTTCTTTGCTGGAAATGAAGGTCATGGAGACGTCGTCACTGACTGTAGTGGTAGCAACATTTGGGCCTGGGGGGTCAAACTCAGAGTTGCCAAATTTCTTCCAGTTCTAAAATTGGGAAACAAACCCATCATTAAATAAAGTAGTTTCATATTCAAAAAGAAATGAAATTTCAACTAATTTCCGGTTAAGACCTTTCGTCTTGCAATTGCTTTTGAGGCTTTTCTCGTCTCAATCTTGAAGGTCCGCACAATCTATAAGGGGGGAAAAATGAGAAGCAACCACAAAATAACCCTTTTATTTAGATATTTTCAGTTATGGTCAAACCAAAAGAGTGACATCACTTTACAGGCTGGAAAAAGAGTATGACTATGACAGTAAATCACTGACTAAAGATGTACAACATTAATATACTTTATAGACCTATAACAACTGCCACTATTATTCTACAGATTTACTGAATGATAAATAAAAGCCACTGATTAACATGAAAATGACTTTAATGAATTCCCAAAGCATGGCGTGTAAGATAAACTACAAAATGGTAATTGATTATCCACAAATAAATAAAATTTGAAATTACCTTGATCTTCTTTCCATCATCATCTATTTTATATTCGGTCACAGTTTTTATATTTCCCTTGATGGTTTCCTTGGGGGATGGTAGAGTACCTGCCAGAAATAAACAGAAAAAGCCACATTGATATTTCGATTACCTGTATATTATAAATTACATATAAAACTGGGATGCTGGTTAATATTTATGCATTTATTCTTAATATCTGCACAATATTCAATGTACACAACAAAAGTACATTCTTTTGAAACTCAATTATTTTTTAAACTGAACCGTATAAGTCAGAAATACAACTGGTTTGTTGCAAACGCTACATGAGAATGACACTGCCTACGTCACTTTTTAAGGCCCAAAGCTCATGTCGACAATGTTTTCATTTAAGAAACTGCCAGTTAACGTCAGTCTGTCAAATGTATGCACTGAGACTTGAAATGATCCGACACTTAAAGGTGCATATGGATGTATGTTTAAACAAGAAATTTACAACCACGTGGGATCGCCTAACCGGCCTCTGTCTCCAGCAACAAAATTAATGCTATGCTACGATTAGCTAGCTACTTAGCTTGCTATTCACCTTCATCTCCTTCTTCTTCGACTTGGTCTGCCCAACTGGGCTTGGAACTGGGAGAAAATAGATGTTCAATGTTACCAAAACGCAGTTAACATAAACGTAATCCAGAATGTGAAAGTAAACAAAACTCACTCGTCGTATTCAACCGAGGGCATCTTCTCGGCTAGCGCGGAGCAGTGAACGCGGCAGAGCAAACCGAGCCGCGTCACACGCACTTCCGGGTGACGTACTGAAAATTTGAACGAGCCGACTTTATGAACCGCTCCCTTTGCCCTAAGGTCGTGTACGAACGAGCCGTTTGTTAGAACCGCATGTAAATTTTAGGCAACTCTCCAAGACGAAAAAAATGCTGCAGATATTTAGAAAATTCCATTGGTTCAGAAAGCACAGTTAAAAGTTCTAAAGTTATTTAGGGATTTTTAAATCCAGTATTTATAGTTTATAATTTTATACTATAGTAGGTTACTTTTTGATCAAAGCCCATTGGTCAATGATTTTTTGAAGATCAAAGTCCCTCTAGGATCTAGAGAACATCACCAAAATGTAATCATCTGTTCCTTGGCCCATTATCAACATTTCCTAAAAATGTCATTAAAATCTATTCATACCCTTAAGTTATTTTGGAATCTGACAGATAAACACAGGCTGTCACATAACCTCCTTGAAGGAGATAATTCTGATGATTCAAACACTATATTGAAATAACTTGATATGATATACTTGGTATTGATATAGATATAACTTATATAACTAAAATCTGCCAAGTCAGAGAGAGATTATGACAGAGAACACTGGGACAATTTCTTTATTACTGGTTCATATGTTTAAATTGTACTCATGTCATTTAGTGAAAGATGAAACATTTCAGAGGTTGTCACTTAGTTCTTGCCTGTCTTTTGTGCCTTTCTTGCCTTCTTTTCTTCTTTTGCGCCTTTCTAGGCTCTTCCTACAACATATTAGACCTATGTTGTCAATTACAGCCATGTAAAGGATTGGATGGATACACATGTTCAGAGCTGCCAGTCCCTTGGATACCTGGTACATATCATAGCCCCAACAGCTATTTCTGTGCTTGATTTTCAGATATAAATGATAGATCATCAGGATGTTGTATGGCAGAAATGAAATGGTGTACAATACGAGCACTAAAGCGACCAGCAGAGCCACCTTGCGCTTCTCCGGCGTACTTATATTCGCATTTCTCCAGACCACACGAATCACCACACAATAAGAAGTGAAAGTCACCACGAACGGAACAAAACACCCAAACACACTAAGAAAGATTTTGTACTTAAAGTGTAAGCTTCCAGCTTCCTGGGTGTTATCACAAAAAGAAACACACAGAGTTCTGTTGCTGTACGCACAAACAGAGGAAAATTTCAACACAGGGCAAGAAATGGCCCCTACAATAATCCAGATAATGACACTGATGACCTTGACCTGCGCTGGTTTTACATGGGATCGAGTGAAGAAGGGCCACTTAAGGGCCACACATCGGTTCACACTTATAGTCATGATGAAGAAGATGCTCACGTATAGGTTGCAGGTGAAGAAGAACCTTTCGATTTTGCACAAAGCATTACCAAACATCCAGTCCTTCCCCCAGGAGTAGTAGATAATCAGCAGCGGCAGAGTCAGTACATACAGCAGGTCGCTGACTGCCAGGTTGCATGAGAGAACGACCCCCGTGTGCCAGTTCCTTCTCTCTCGGAACACAAGAAACCACAGGGCGAGCAGGTTTCCAACCAGAGCCAAAATGAAGACAACTCCATAGACTGATGGCAGCAGGGCCAGCTGAAACTTCTCACAGTCAAAGGTCATCATCATGATTTATGATGGAGGTCCAATATCTGTAAAAATCACAGGATAATTCATTAAAATTACAGCATGGAAAAAGAGAAGTTTTCGACCCAAAAGCAACAGGCTCACACAGTAAGTTGTTTACCAGGTCCGTCTGCAGATTAAATCTGTATTCTGAGAATTCATGCTGGGCGGTGTAAACATCCATCTCTCAGTTATCAGCGACGTGTGAAGACTGACTACAGAAATATCTCAGCAGTTCCTCTTTGCACAGAGCTGTTGCTCAACTTGAAGAGGGTGAAGTATCGCGACAGCTTGCTTCTGCATCAACCATGAATCGGACCACGTGGTATTTTAAATAGCATGCATTTTACAGTATTCCTAAATCTACCTTAATTAAATCCAGTACGCCGATACAGAATTTTACTTGACTGCATTTCCCCTAAGAGTACATAGAATGACGCTGCTGAAAACACAGGTTTTGTTGATGAGATAAATATCTCACAGGGACTGGTTGATGCTCCTTTGTGAAATTCAGCTTCAAAACATTGAAAATGAGGTCTAAATGGGTTGGATATACTGGGACAGAGCGGATCAGAGAACCGTAAACAGTTTAAAACATTTTTGGTGTGGTCATCACTGGCGGTGATTTCAAAGTCGACACTGAGCATTTTTAACCTCTCAGTAAAAGTTGTTTGTTTCAACTGTCTCCTGCGGACATGTTCATGTTCAAGGACACTTCTTGCTACTACAAAACGCTTCTTGCGTAAAATCTTTCCACGCAAGATCGCGGTTGTCAGTGCGCACTTGAAAGCTTTGACACAACACACTATAAAAAACGCGAATATTTCTGCATCCAATTAGAGTTTAAAATAATCAGAGAATAATGTTGGTACTTACAGAACACTTATATCGACCAAAAGTCTCTAATGAAAAACAAAAGTTTGAACTCCGCCTGTTCTGACGGCTGAGGAAACCGGTCACAGCCGCCGGCAAAATTTCTGGAATTCACTAACTAGTAGAATGGCATATGAAAATACATCTCTTTAAAAACTCTCCTGACGTTATTAACTCCACATTAATAATTTTATTAAATAGGAAACTATGAAAAACAGTAATGTAAGCAAGTCCACCAGCACAGAAACATTTGATATATGTTTTTTAATTGTAATACAAAGTGAAAATATAGCACTTATGTTATCATCAGCACTGCACCCACGACTGTCCTGAAGCTGCTGCTCCCAGAAGATGGCTGCTCTCTGCTGCTGCCGTGTCCCAGTCCAGACTAAAGGCTGCAGATCAGCCTTTGCCCTTCCTCTGTTTAAAGCCTTGCTTTGCTCCTGCACCTTTCTTCTTAAAACTCTGGTTGCCTTTTTTCCCTTTAGATTTGAAAGATTTGTCCTTTTGGTTTACTTCAAATTTCTTTTTCTTTGCCCCAAACTTATTCTCTCTGCCACCTTTCTTTGCACCAAAAGTCTTTCCTGCCGGCTTCATTTTCTTCCCAAATGCTTTCTCTCCATCTTTGGAGTTCTTCCATCCTCTTCTTGCTTGGCCTACTGAAAGAGTTCTTTTGCCAGTGTTGGCTCCTTTATCTCTTCCTGGATGCTTAGCTGGGAACACTCTTTTCCGCTTTTTGGCACTAGGAAACATGTCTACAACAAAGAGTCAACCAGTCAATCAATGAATTTAAGATACGACCCAAGTGCACATATTTGAAATCGTGTTCACGCACCTTCGTCTGGCTCTGCGCCGACAGCCTGTCTGTAATACTCCACCTCATCATCAGAATCCGCTGCTGCCGTCTCCTCATTCTGCATCCCTGGATCCTCCACCTCACTGTCCTCTTCAGCTGTAGAACGCTTCCTCTTCATACCTTCCAGACTTTTTTTCCTGTTAGAGAACATAGTACTTTACGCACCAATCAAGTTGGCAGATCAAATTACCAGAAGGAAAATTACTTGTTTTCTTCTCGTTTCTCTTTCTTCTTGGCGACATTTTGCTCCTGCTGCTTGCGCCGCTCCTCTTTTTCTTTAAGTTGGACTTCTTTCCTGTTTAGGAGTTCCTGTATTTCTTCTTCTGTCTTCGAAACTAGATGTATACGGAACGCAACAACATCTAATTAAGAGACCATCTGCAACTCCCAGTAATAAAAATGCTAAATCATGTGGTGTATCAGTAAGCGTTTACTTTTTAGAAAAATCATTGAATTCATAAATGCATTTTCATCCTGTACACCAGAACACAGCAAAGAGAAATAAAAGCACAGTGGCCAAAGTACTCACTCATGGAATGATAAAGGACGTTCCCCTCCCCCATGCCTTCCTCTATCTTTATCAGTTGCAGAGTCATGCGAGGACCGATCTACAGACAGCACCAAAAACCTCAGGTGAGATTTAAAACCCACAGTGTTTTTAAAACCTTCCCTCGGCTCACTCACCTCAGTCAGGCGGACGGCGCTCTGTTGCGACGCCATGTTTCCTCTGCCAGAGTAAGCCTGAGGCAGCTCTGTTATGTTGTGTTCGCCATCTTGTTCCGCTTCACTTTCTGAAAGGTTTGCACCCCTGAGAGAGGGTAAAATACTCAAAATTCACAAAAAGATAGAGCTGGCAATTAAATGCCCATTTATAAGAACCTTACTTCATCAGGAGCTCGCTGATGTCCTCAAACTTGCTCATGTTGGGGAATTTCTCCTGCATCAGCTTCTTCACGCCGCGGCTCATACCCACAGGGACAACCTTCAGGCTGCTGCGGGTTGGGAACATGATCACGTGGGTCAGGCTCATGTTTTAATACCAGTACAGCAAAGAATTCTAGTTATCACGAGAAGGCTCATCAGTGCGTTTACTTTGAAAACATCACTGAACAGTCAAGTCACAAGTTGTCATCATCTGAGCACAAAGGATGTGATCATGCACAGTTCTGACAGCACTGCAGGGTTTCTTTAGTAGGAAAATTACTAGACAGAAGCTAAAATATCATAACATTTAGCGGAATTTCAGAATAAGCTGGACTCGTCTTGATATAGAAAAAAAACAGACTTAAGCCCAAAATAAACCTCCAGGAAACACTCGGGTATGTGATGTTGGCTGAGCAGGAAGAGGGTGATGTGATAGCATTTAGAGGTTCCCATGTAATCCAGAAATAATTAACAGCTGATGTAAAGGTAGAAAAAGGTTAATAAAAAAACAAAACAAGAACGTAAATTGTGCAGTGCTGTCAAAACATCGTGCTATAACCAAAAAGTAAAAATCTATTTTTTAAACTTACTAATGTCGAAACTCAATTTCCTTGGTCTCTGTGTTGTAATTCAGCAGCACACACCTCTTAATATTGTTGAGGTTTACCTGGAAAACAAAAACACCCTTATTTTCCTTTCTGGTTGGAGGGGTAAATCTCTAAACATTGACATGACTCAAGATTTAAAAATCAGAAAGCGTTTACTTTTAAAAAATCTTCAGAGGTCATCTCAGAAGACTATACTGTCATCATGCCAACAAGGCTTTAAATATTGAGTCAACCAAAGTAAAGCAGATTGTTAGCATCGCCATGGAAAAGAATAACCCACCTTGTGCACATTAATGGAAGGAAACATGTGCTGAAACATGGTGGCCATGAGTTTGACCTGCATGCCATCGGATCCAAAGTTGTTAAGGACGAGAAGGGGATGATGTGTGAACTGCTGGTCGTGCATCCTGTGTTTCTTCAGAGATGATACCACATCTTTGATGAGGCAATACTACAAAAAGTCCACTTATTAGGAAACTGAGCAGGGACAGTAGATAATTTAGGATGGCAGATTGGGCACTTCAGTGCGTTTACTTTGAAAACATCACTGTCAATCAAATATAAACCTATCATCATCTGAGCCCATAATCCACAATATTTGTTTTCTCTTACTCATGCACATACCTTAAGCACTCTGAAGTGAAGCATTGGGCCTTTGGGAAGTCGAGCAACCCTCTAAAAGTAGAGGAAACGTCTTAACAAATAGACAGGTAACTGTATTACAGTACTGCACTAGTAACCAGGACATACCATATTTACACTGCTGGGAGTTTTAGTGAAGATTATGAAATGTGTCACTCCCAGAGGTCCAGCAACAGCCACGAAATCTTTGAGCACATTCTTTTTCTTAACCTGACACATTAAAATAGAAAGTTATAGGTATGGTGAGGGTGGAAGAGGAAATAACATCAGCATGGTTTCAATATAGAGCCTCAACAGTGCTTTTAAAAACGTAGCTGAATTACCACGTCAAAAAAATGATCATCCGAATAAAAATATATACCTTCTATATGATTTGATGTCTATTTAGTTGGTCTTGGTTCTAGTTTTATACAAACCTTTAGAGACTCTGCTGTGTATGGCTCCATTACTTTCCGCACGTCCAGAATGAGCTGACCTACGTTTTTCCCAACCTGACCCCGATGAAACACGAACGAATGCGGTACGGAACCGTAAGCCTCCTGCGCCACATGGTTGGCTGCTGCTCGGGCTTTTTTCTGGCTCTTGGTCTACGGATAAGTCGTCCACAAAAATAACTGTTAGCAATTTCATGATATTTTAACGTGTGAAAATAATGTAGTGATAAATATTAAATCAAACTGTTTTAACAGGACTTACAATGCGCTACAGTGTCCCTTTCACGCACGGCCCAAATATTACTATGCGTTTCTCTTTTGGTTAAAAACTAGCAGAGTGTTGCAGCTAACTCTCAAACGAGGCTAAGCTGATGCACGGGCCGCTACTTACCTTTGATTTCATGGCTCAGCCAAATCAAGAACAAAAAACCCTCAAAACAATCAGTTTGGTCCTTGCGATATCTATTGTCAAAGGTTACTAATTTCTTGTATGTGTAAATATGGTCTAAGATAACTCACATAATTCAACCGCAACCTCTACCAGAAGCCATCCGCATGGCTCCAACGAGTGAGTCACACATTAATGTATCCGTGTTGTTCCCCAGCTAGATAATCGTTCCTGGCAAAACGGACGCAAACGTAATTATTTGCCATTGGGTTGTAATTATTCACGTTGATGTGGATTTAAAATATTCATTAATTGTGTGAAAAAAATCAAAACTACATATAAGGTATTTTATATTGTTGCTCTAAGAAGAATTTTATTTTACTTTTAAGACGGGTTTGGTCTTTTCGAAATCTGGGAATTTGTTTCTCTCTAGTGGTTACATTGATAAACGACAACAAATTCTAGATTATGTGAAATCGTGGATGTCACAGTTTAGAGTAGACAAATGTTGTTAAAATTTAAAAAAAAAACTAGAAATAAATCACACACAGCCTTCTAGTGGCCGCAACTCCAACAGGTAAAATAGACACTCTATTAATTTTTATACCTCAAAATACACTCAGTTAGTGATTATAGTACACAGTATTTGGTACTAAGGAACAAATTCGGAAAGTACTATAACAGAGTTGTTCAGATGATGACCACAGTTTGCTCACATGGGTCCAAGCAGAATTGAGGAAGGCACACACCAAAAATGAGTCATCATGAAACTGCTTGTAACGGCCTCAAAAAAGGGTTTGTTTCTTTTAAGAGAAGAGGAGGAAGCTTTGCGAAACCACAAAGAACAGTGCCTGACAGGTCTACACCTCTTGCGAGGTTTTGTAAGTGTTACTGCAGTATCCCACAGAGAAGTGAGATTCAAAAAGAAAATTAAAAAAAAAAAAATGTTGTTATTATTGTTGTTGTTGTTGTTGTTGCTATTTTTCTGACACACTGCACGACAACCTGCCTTTCTGCTGTCTGACATTTACACTCCAAACCTCATGTTCCTGGTGTAACCACCAGCAACCAACTTCAAATTGGTAAACTCTATTAATATGAAAGACTTAATATGGATTAAAAAATATTAATAATACACTGATAAAAACTAAACCATTAGGGTATGAGTTAATTGCAACAATTACATTTAAAAAAAAATTGTAATAATATTCTATCAATTCGATTACTGTATATCTTAAGGACTGTAAAGAGGTTCATAATTATCAAATGTGTTTTTTTTTTGTTTGTAAAAAACAAACAAATCCACACAAACAAGGGAAGAGCCTTTAGTAACAACCCATGATTCAATGTAAAATGTTGAAAGTCTAAAAAGATGGTAGATGGTGCATGGTTGAGATCATTCTTTGATTAGATAAACAAGAGAAATTAATATGTTGTTACAAAGCATGTTAGATTTGATTGTTGTGTCTTGTGCTGTTTTCCTAAAGCTTATAGACTTTTTCAACACAATTTAATCACAAAAATAAATAACATATTCACCAAGAGTTCAAGCCAAATCAGTGGCTGAATTCCAGCTCATTACATGATGGAACGTGTGGACGGACATCAGGTTGATGGTGGAGGGAGGAGACGACCCCGGATTCCAGCACCAAGTGAACCCACAACTAAGGAGGCGGCGTCATTTGGGTGGCTTCTAATTAGCCTTCTCCTTCTTCAGAACTCCTGACACAGGACCTTCAGGGAGAACATGTAGTTGCTGACTTCTTCACTCCATCAGGACATCTGTAGTAAGGGGCTCCCCTTTTTTAAGTGGAAAATGTGACTTTCTTTCCTTTATTATATTACTTTTCTTTCTCTGATCTGTGTCCTGGAAGCTGTGCCAGAACAAAGAACTCAGAAACTACATTTTTCAGCTGCTGGTGAGTTCTTAAATGCATTCTTTGGACAGATTAAATGACCTCATGAAGATAGATCGAATGTTCATGAGCTCAGAAAAAGCTAGTTTGTGATGGGTGTCTGTTTTTCCCAGCATCTCAGAGAGATACCGTGTCAGAAGTCAATATTGACTTCTTTGACTGTGTGTGTTTACGGAGGGATGTTGTGGCTGGTTGTGACGGCTGCTCCTCTGTTGGCTGTCAGGTGGTTGCATGTTGATTCTGGAGACTTGATGTTGACCGTCCCCTTCACTGTTGATACGCTAATAAATACCATTCTAGGAGAAACATGGAGACATCTGGCAAACACCCAAAACCCGTAATGAAACTTTTCTATCTAAGGATGCTTTTTTAAAAATGCAGAATATCACATTGTGAAATTATTCTTAGTCAAAGAGAAAAGAAGAAAGACTCCAGAAATTCCATTTTCTTTTGCTGGAGCTCCAAACATTTGTTCTTTTTCTCATCTAAACCGTAGGTGACAACCCCATTTGCTAGTTTGTAGATTAAAAAGCTGCACCATAGAGAAATTAGTGCATTTTCAATTATAGAACTTTTTTAAAAAACAAAAAAAGGAAGAAGGAAGGAAAACACTGAAAGTGTATGAAAGAATATGAGGGCCACAGGAATAATTTATGAGTTCTGATAGTTGTTTTGGTAATGAAATTGTCTAACATTTTATCCCAGAATTTAGAAAATTTGCATTTATCCAACTGAGAATACTTGAATAATGTAATTTATCCAGGATTCTAGGCATGTAATTAACAGTTTATGTTGTGCTGTGTGCAAAGTAATATTTAAGTGCTTCCAGTGGGACTTGCAGTTTTAACTACACATTTTTTCTGACTTGATCTGTTATCTAAATTCAAGTCTTTTTCCTTCTTTAATTGATCTTATCAGGCTGCCCTGACACAGATTCATGGAGACGACACTGACTCTGGGCTTGACTCTTCTCTTAACACTTTGTTTGGACGTACCAGAGGCTGGGGGGCTGATGGGGAGGACTCCCAGCGACAACACTCAGAAACGTTCTTCACGACCTTTAGACACTAAAGCGGGCCGCTGCTCCTACACCTTCATCGTCCCGCAGCAGAAGCTGACAGGTGCACTGTGTTTGAACACACAGTCTGTGGCAGCCAACCAGACAGAGGTTTCTGTGCTGCGGTTGGAACTCGCGCGGCAGCAGGAACAGCTGGAGAAACTCAGGGGCCAACTGGAGCAGGAGGGGTCGCTCGCAATGGAGGTGAGAGCTCTGCGGAAAGACAGTAACAGCATGAATTCTCGCATTGCCCAGCTCTATGCACAGCTGCTGCATGAAGTCATTCACAAGAAAGACCAGGCTCTGGAGCTGAGACGGGTAGAGAACCTCCTCCTCAATGCCACAACACAGGTGAGCAGACCTTTCGCATTCCCTGCTGATCTACAACTGATGTTACAGCATCTTTATCAAGCACATCTCTGCTCAGGCCCTGCAGGTGTCCAGTAACTACAGGGAGCTGGAGAAGAAATATGGAGCCCTCACTTCCATCATGAGCTCCCAGAATCAATTTATTGCTCGTCTGGAGAAGCAGTGCCAGTGCAGGGACTCCTCCCAGTCCTCCCTGGTAGGACACAGGCGTGCATGTTGCATTTCTCTGCCGGGATGTTGCACAGAGCCAAAGAATGTTGCTTTTTTGTGTTGTACAGGTGCCGACCGAATCACCAAAAAACCATTCTAACGTGCATCCCAATTACAGCTCTGAAGGCAACGAAATGACCAATGATGTTCAAAGGGACCAAAGTGGTTCTTCTCCTCTGCAAGAAAAAGCAGCTCCTGACATCACCACCACTGCAGCTAGCACTCCTACAGACCCTCCTTTCATTAGTCTTCCTGTCACTAGGACTCCAGGTGAAATAGTTTCAAGTATGTCTGTGTGTGTGTGTGTGTGTGTGTGTGTGTGTGTGTGTGTGTGTGTGTGTGTGTGTGTGTGTGTGTGTGTGTGTGTGTGTGTGTGTGTGTGTGTGCGTGCGTGCGTGTGCGTGTGTGTGTGTGTGTGTGTGTGTGTGCTATATTTATGCATCAAGCTTTTGCCTGAGTTATTTAGTTGTTTAGATAAGCAGTTTGCCGGAGTCAGTGACCTGCTGGTAGGGACCTCATTTCTCTGAGAATGCCTAAACAGTGTCAGAAGCAGCCAGCAGCAGCTCTGATCACAGCTGAGAGATGTAGAATGTAAACAACTACAGCCTCAGATAATGTATAGCCTCACCGACGGAATGCCCGCGATGACAAAGTAGCAAAATTGTGCTGTCATTTCAACATGTCGTGTGACTCATCACTTCCAAAATGAAAGACTGTGCAACGTGTTTGTGTGAGTATGAGAATGGCAGTTGGTCATCAGGGAAGAGCATCAGACGCCATCACAGTGTGCACAGATTTCCTTCTGTGCATGTAATACAGGCACATTCCAATGTCTGTCTTATCGCTGAGGCGTGAGACCTTAAATGTATGAGGGTTAAAAACCCTTCAGCTGTGGAAAGATAAGCTGCAGCAGTGCAACTGTGAGTGCTGTCACACTTAAACAAATAGAATTCCAACGCCAGCTATGAGTAGAACACTTTTTAAATGGCTCAAAAACGACACAAACGAGGAAACATATTTGACCTAGAAACCGAGGAGTTTGAATGTTTGTGAAGGAGTAGGAGAAGTTCTGAATTTATATGTTGTTTAATGTTTCTCCGATCTCAGGGCCGTGGCGTGACTGCCAGCATGTTTTGGACTCTGGTGAGAACACCAGTGGGATCTATCTGCTGCGTCCACGGGGAACCAACCGACTGCTGCAGGCCTGGTGTGAACAGACTCGGGCTCAGGGAGGCTGGACGGTTATCCAGAAGAGACAGGATGGCTCGGTCAACTTCTTCAGAACCTGGGAGCAGTATAAGGTGATCCCACACATGCCTGAAAAAAAAAAAAAAACATGCTAGTCGTATCACCAATCTCAAATGGCACTAGCACGGTGACATTTACTTTTCAAAATAAATCATTTCTGTAGACCAATACACTTCTAGGTTGTACTAGCATTGGAATAAATAAATAAATAAAAACCAGAAATCCCAGAGTTAAAAGTGTTGGTGAATTCTAGCTTGGCTTTGGGAACCTGGATGGAGAATACTGGCTCGGTCTGGAACATCTCTACTGGATGACCAAACAGGCCCAGTACAAACTGAGGGTCATGCTGGAGGACTGGCAGGGTCGACAGGTTTTTGCCGAGTATGACAGCTTCAGCCTGGAACCAGAGAGCGACTGGTACCGACTGCGGGTGGGCCAGTACAGCGGTAATGCAGGGGACTCGTTGTCTTGGCACAACAACAAGGCGTTCACCACTCTGGATCGAGACAAGGACAGCTACACAGGTCTGACCTCCCCGCCTCCTCCCACTGTGTCACTCTGTTGGTTTTTGAACTTTGGCTGTTAACTGTTCTGATTTTGTCAGCAGGTAACTGTGCTCATTACCAAAAAGGGGGTTGGTGGTACCACATGTGTGCCCATTCCAATCTGAATGGAGTGTGGTATCGGGGTGGACACTATCGAAGCCGTTACCAAGATGGGGTCTACTGGGCCGAGTTCCATGGGGGGGCCTACTCCCTCAAACGAGTTTCCATGATGATCAAACCCACATAACATGAAAGACTGATGCACACAGGCTAAATTAATGCAATTAGAAATTATGTGCACATTTTATTTTTTTTTAAATCCCATGTATCCTTCATTTTTTTATAATTTCCTGAAGATTTTGCGATGTTTTGCAATTTGTACTTGTCAATAAAAAGACACCACACTGGTATTGTTTGATCCAATACTTGGGGGAAAATGACAGTGACTATTTAGAGCCTAGAAGAGGACATGCTGACTGTAACTGTGTTGTCAGAACTTTGTTTCCTGTTCATCAGGGCGTTGCACTTGCTTTTTATTTTCTGCCTGCGACGATTAACTGTCTGCAGCAGGACTTCTGTGTGTGCCGAGTCTGAAAATCATCTGGATGTTCCAGCTCCATCCTTCTACCAGCTGGTCTAACATGCTGCATCTCAGGAGGATGCTGGGCCTTCTCATGCTCATGTTTTTATTGTGTGGTAAGTGAACTTCAAGTATTTCAAATATTACCCTATTCTATATTTTGTATATAAACTAGCAAAATGAATAAAAAGACAATAATTAAACTGTTCAGAAATGTATATTTTCAAGCATACTTAATTTTACATTAATAATGTTCATAACTTGTTATTGACAGTTGATGCAGTAGAGAATGTGCGGTAAATACTTCCTCTATATTTTGTTACAGTTAACTTTTGTAATCTATGAAACCCATGAACCCCACCCACTCTGGATGCAGTTTTTGATCATTTATGAGAAAAAGTACTTTGCAAAGTAAATTTCATTCAATTATTGCAGGACCTCAAATACTCTTTAATCATTTATCTCTTCACAGACGCAAATAGAATCTGTACTCCTGACCTCATCACCTTAAGTCCTCAGGTCGTAGCAAAATATGGTGAAACTATAGTGTTAAACTGCACCACCCCCTCTGATGATTACCAGGATTTGTTTTTGAAGATTGAAACAGAAGAGATACATGTTGACAGCGAAGTTTTAATAACAAAATGGGATATGAAAGTGGAGTGTGTCATTCAGCTGGATCACTTTTTTGAATGCAAACAAGAAGTTGAAATTGTTGTGTACAGTAAGTGTCACTTTAAATAATGGCCCTCTCAATTTCAATAAACTGGGATGATTGCAATATTTGAGTCACAGTTTCATACGAGTTATATTCACTTGCATTGCAGAGACTCCAGACTCGGTGTCAGTCTCTGCTGGCGTGATGGAGGAGGGAG
>BJFM01004147.1:34817-78125 GCA_016586285.1 Arothron firmamentum | reverse complement strand
TATATATATATATATATAAGACAAACACAGCTGAATGGGGAATGAATAACTAAAAGCCAAGAGTTTGGTATAGAGGATGCTTCTCTATTTTAAATCTGCCAACATCTTCCTGTGATGTCTGATCAGCACACTTGCACGCTCTCTCTACCATCTTATGCTTGTATTAGAAAAAATGTAACAGCTCCCATTAGCTGACTTTACCATAAAATCTGGGTCTTTCAGTCTTTCACGCTCATAAACAGACAAATTTGCTCCTGCAATTAAATTTGTGTGTGCAGGGAAATGGCCAGTCGTTAATCTCAACTTTGAAGTTGTATACAGAAGCTAAACAGCATCTCCTTGAGGCAAAATATGAAAATGAAAACTCTGTACCTCTAATCTTGTTTACATAATTAAAAAAGGCAAGAATAAAAATCTGACATCAAAACCAAAGAAATAAAGAAAAATTCCTTTTCATGTTGGATGGCAGGATTCAGCCTTATACAGTGTACGGTGGTAATGCGCACAATGGAAAAAACCCACAAAATATGTTAAATGAACCCAAATTACTACCAAATGAAGAATGACAAGAGTTCTTAAAGAAACATTTCCCACAGAAACACAACAGTATGGACTTACATCCTGGAAAAGCCTTCTGTCCTGTGCCAGGCGCTTGGATGCCAGCGTTTTTGTGACATGGTAGAAGGTAAGTAGCGCTCTGTGCTGTTGCAAGCCATCCTGACCCTTTACTGACTCGAGCAGAATGGGAATGAGCTCCGGCCACTGCCTTGGGCAATCCAGGCGGGCCACCTTCGCTATTAGCACTGCAATTTGGGTTGCTATCTGTTGTAAAACAGAGACAGAAAACAAAAAATGACCAGCGGCAAAATATTAACAGACAGTAGGTGGCTATGTTGGAAGAACTGATTATTTCTGGAAAAAACAAAAGTTAATGGAGTACAATGTTTGATTTAAATTGTCATCTGGATCATGATCTATCCGTCTATGAAGCATTAAAAGGACACTTTGAAGCCTTTCCCAGCACTCACTGGGAGCGAGTAATACACCCTGTTAATTAATTCTGAGCCTATCAAAGAGTTTGGATATGTTCTGGTCAAATTGCATTAATCACAACATACAAGACAAATTGCCACATTGATCTCTTGATATTATATATATTATATATATACTATATATTTCAAATTTCTGTGCTGTTGAGCTCATCAGCTGCTGTTGAGCTCATTGCTAAAGGGTATTTCAGAGGGTTATTTTCATTTAATTTTTTTCAGCTTGGTGATGATGTCCAAACACTTCTGGACGTTTAAATCGACAAATAAAAGATGGTGCCTTGTAAAACATATGGCCTTCTATGCATTGATTGCTTGCTATAGAAGCCAGCTAAATCCTGCCTTGGAGGCATACAAGCTGTAGAAACCAGGATGGATAGCCACCATTTAGGACCACACTTCCTTGTATTTCAGAGTTGTATTAACACCGTCCCTGAATTTAGGTTTGCTGCAGCATTTCTGTATTAAAGTGAAAAGGGGGGAATCACTTTTTTTTTTTTTTTACTTTAAAGTTGTTTTGCTTAAAATCACTTAAATTGACACCCTGTGTTGCAGTTTCATCATCTCTGCTATGAACTCAACTTTGGTGTGTGATTTTCCATATGGGAGAATTAGGGCACAACTTCATCAGAACAGGCTACCGTTTCTTTCTGATTACGTTGGTTTTTCACTCCAAATTATCAAGCATGGCCAAAACACACATTTATAATTTGCAATTTTTTTTAACAAAGAGTGAGAAAAATGTTCAGTCCTCCTCGAACTGAAAGGAAATACACAGATACTCACACCTGTTGTGCTCCAACACTAACACTTACATCAAAAAACTGTTGCATTTGTTTTAAAGGGGACAGATGGTTTGAAATTGGATTTGCATCAAACGAACAGCCAGACTTTCTGTTCTCCATATACTGGTGTCAGTAACACAGATAACCTACAGTTCATCCATTAAAAATCACAGCCTCTAAACATTCAAGAACAGGAAGAACTGAGATTTAATCAGAGCACCACTACCAAGTACAGACCGAAGACGTCATGTATTCATGTCAGTTTAAATGCAAATAAACTTAAAATATAGTCCTTCAATTCACACTCAGCCTTGTATTAAAAAGCAAAGCTTCTGGAGGTTTTTACAATATCTGAAGCCATAAATGAAATGTGCCATGTAATCAGCCCACATGCCATTCTCTTTTACTAACCTGATTGACGGGCTCATTGAAGTTTGTGATCAGACCAGCGCGCAGTAACGTCTTCTCCTCCTCTGACAAAGCACTGTGAAGAAAAATAAATAACTAGAAAGACAATCGGAAAGATAGGGAAAGAGTGAAAGGAAGGGATGACATCAACTGACTAATGCAAAAAGGATTTAGAAGAAAAAGATGTATTTCCACCTCATTGACCAGTCTCATCCCGACTTCTCTGTACTGACAAATGTCTCCCAACATGTTTCAAGCACCTCACGTCTCATCAGTTCATTAGTTCGCACAGCTTTTTCTGTTTGGCACCAATTGGAGTGCTTTCAATGACAATAAAATGCATCGCTGATCTAAAAAAGAAACATATTTCTTGCGAAACAAAAGGAAGCCACATTTTCAACATGTCCTCTAACTGCTGATCCATCATGGCTGTACCCTGCAAAACATTTTTGTGGGACTAAACCTGAGAAGCTGACGAGATAATTTCAAATCTTCCATTTTGCAACATTAATCTACATTTTTACCAGAAGTTGTGAGGGCATATGTAAAATGGTGACAGTGAGAAATTGTAAAAACATATTTAATATACCCATTTTTCGCCACTTCCGTCTACTAGAACTGCTGAAAATAGATAAAGTGGAAGAGTGCTTGATGTAAGGAATGAATTACACTGCAACCCTGGGCAGAGTGGAAAAATACAGATGCAACACAAATTACACAGGGTGAAGCTGTGAATTATTAAAACAAGATTTACAGCACAGATACTTCTGGCAGTAAGGCAAGAAATACATCTCAATATATGTAGCACCTCTAATCCTGTCCCACAGCAGGAGGAAAGACACGAAATTCTGTCTGGCAATAACTTGGCAAACTCTGGAGGAGAGTTTAGTGAAGTCAAATAGGTGTCAGTATTATTGTCTGGCAATAATTTCCAAAGAAGAGGCAACCAACAATTGCAGCTATGCCCAATAACAACTCAACAGTGTCTTCCTGTAGTTTAGACTCACACCAGGATCCTGATAAATGAATAGCCTGTTTCCAGGGCTCGCTTTAAAAACAATAACCAGAAAAACTACTCAACAGTTGCTGCTGTGCCTCAGGGGGTGGGCCAGTTCACGTGACCATAAAAATCCAGATCATTATTCTATATCTGGAGTGATCACATTAATTAAGAGATCATGTAAAGAGCATAATGTGATATTTACAGGCATGAGCATTTGTCCTGAGATGCGATAAATTACTATTAAACAAACAAAAATATACAATGTAATGTGTTGTTTTGTGGTGGCACCACGTGACCTGTGCTCTATCCAACTGCTGGTTTTGACCAAAGGAAATCAGATTAACAGTCAAGAGGCCAAAACCCCTGCGCAGCACTTTGGTAAATTAAATTCAGTTTACTGAGAAGAGCGAAACTACTTTAGTAAGAACTTTAGGAAGAAACATGAGAAGAGCAATATTCTGAGGCGATCAAAGAGTGTCCGCAGAGTGCTGAGGTGGAACTGATTACTCATGGCCAACTGCTGTCCTGCAAATTTAATAGCAAATGTTTAATTAAAATTCAACAAAAGGCAGCTAGTCAGGTATCCAAGGACAGACACTTGGCTTTGAATCCTCAATCTACCGCCAGGCAACAAAAAGAGACACAGGGGCAAAAAAGATTTCATATCTGAACACAATATGAATAATCAGCTGTGAAAAGACGCTGAGAAGAATTCTAGACGTAGGCAATATCTAATGAAAACAGGAGATGAGAACAAGGAAAAATGTAAATGCTAGAATACAGAGAGAAAGATTAAGAAGGATGAGTAGAGATAGAGTGGATGAGACTGACAGCACAGAATAAAAATGATAGACTGAAGACTGAAAGAAAACACTGTGAAAGTGACGGGGAAGAGCTAGCAGCGATGTCAGACAAGAGAAAAAACTTACTGAGGTG
Source organism: Arothron firmamentum (assembly GCA_016586285.1). Taxonomy (NCBI): domain Eukaryota; kingdom Metazoa; phylum Chordata; class Actinopteri; order Tetraodontiformes; family Tetraodontidae; genus Arothron; species Arothron firmamentum. Next base: position 73,947 of record BJFM01004147.1, on the reverse strand, counting down.
CTACTCTCCTCCAGTATCTGTCGATACCGTTCTTGAAGTACAGCACAGCCAGCCACCTGACGTTCACATCGAGCACGTGGTTATTAAAGATGCTCTGTGGTGGGAAAATAGAAAAAACACATACGGGCTTAGCCTACTTCTAAATCAAGTGCTAATTGCAGTCAAATTAAAGTCTCACAGCACACACCCCGTTTGCTGCATAAACACAACTCCGACCTCTTCCTAACCCTAGGTACTCAATTATGACACAATTATCATTAGTCTCTTTTTGATGTTCACTGCTTGTACAAACAGCTGCTCCAAAGGGAAAAAAAATAACTTGATTTAATGTCTTGATGGGAGCCCTGTAAAAGTTTCTTAATTTTAGCTGCCACTTCACACTTTGTATGCTCTGATGCAGCTCTGAAGAGAAAGTGAGCTTTTGAAGTCTGGCTGCACTGCAAGTGTTTATGATAACACTTATGTCCTTGTGGAGCAGAAGTGTCAGACTTTACAAGGTTATTCTCTATTTAGTGCAAACACAGGAGCTCCTCAAAAGGCAGAACTGATGCTCTCACATTTCCCACTTCTGAAGACACAGGAGCACAAGTGACTGTACAAAGTTCTGCAGTCTGCATGGAATATCTTTTTGTCTGACAATAAACATAGTAAGGATGTACCAGTGTAACTTAACTTCAACCTGATTGCCCGTGGTTGATTTACCTTAGCTGTTGCAAGGCTTTACAGACAATATTTCTCTAAATTAAATAAGGCATGACACATTGAATCGTTTGCAGGATTGGTTTGACCATGGCAGGACAGACAGAAACACAAACGGAAGCACAAATGCAGTTTGAATGTCTCTAAGAGTCAACACTAAATCAAATCAAATCTGACTGAATAATCAATAAAGTTAAGTCAAAGTCTCTAATCAGCTTCTGACAGCATAGATGTTGCATGCAGTCATAAGAAAGTAAAATAATGCTAATGTGTCACATCACATGAAAGTGCGTTTTTTTTGTTTTGTTTTTTTTTAAATCACATCTTACCAGAAGAACGGAGTAAAATCCAGGCTGAGTCTCCCACTGTCGAAGTTGCTCCTCTGCAGGTTTGAGCACAGCTGTGTCCTGACTGGTTGCCTGAGTTAAGGCCTGTAGCACCACTGAACTGGCACTATCCATATCCATACTTGGATATATCCGTACTAGGAAAGATAAACATACAGAACAGATCAATTTGTGCTAATGGAAAATATTTTAGCTTGAAAAAAAAAATTAAAAGCTCACAAGAAAAAACTTCAATTCTGTGAAATAATAATGATGAGTTTTAACTGAAATTTTAATTCCTTTACCCTATATTTAATTGAACTACAAAGAATTAACAGACTAAAAAGGGAATGCAAAGTTAACCATATTCACGGGTTAAGATTACGGTATGTTGGTCTTTTTCTCCTCTTCTTCTATAACTATCACAAAAACTGCATCTATGCTTCTGTGTGTCTGTCAGTTACAGATGAACAATATGACAAAAGGTACATCAAGCTGATGCATATGTGAAGTACAGACTGGAAAACAATGCCTCAGAGAAAGACCTTTCTTTTTGTCTCAGGTATGCATATACAGGTTAGGATCCCACATTTAGAAGAAGAAAATGATAAGTGATTGTTATTTACATATATCATCTGTATATGAGGACGGTGGTGTTGCGCTGAGAATTTAATAGGATTTCAGTAAGAGTTTACACACTGCACAACGCTGCCACCTGCAGGTCAGAAACAAACTGCACCGTGATCCACCACTGTCATCTGTAAATGACATTTGCTGGAGGAGCACCTCCACAAAACAGGGCTTCTGGCAATAATTGTCACATAACAGAGAGTGATTCTTTCAATAAACTGTACATTAATTATTAATTTCTGAGAAAAACAGTGCAAAAGTTTCTGTCAGGAGTAGTGGTCATACCTGGAATCACACAGATTCACAGTTTGGTAGATATTTCACTCGCACAGAAAGAGAGTGAGATATTTTATTGATAGTATTTATTTTGTTCTTACATAGACCCTGTTTAAACTTTAAAATAAAACCATGTTTAACTTTAGTACTATTCATGCATATATATCAAGTATTTTTCGGCATTAATTAAACTGGGTTCCTTCACTTACATCTTAAGAAGCACTGTAAAAGTACTAAAAGTGTGAAAATAAAAAAGTAATGTTGTCAGAAGCTGTTATTACCTTTAGCATTCACTAGTACAAGAGCACCAGAAGCACTCATGCTAAATCTCAAATCAGAATGAAAATGTAAATCAATTGATAATATGTAAACTAAAATAACGCAAGGCTTTAATTTCATAGGTTGATTCCTGCATGCAGGTTAAAAAAAAATAGAACATGGACTTCAAACTATCAGAATTATTCAATGACACCAGTATTGTGTAACGATTACACCAATCTGTGTGTGCTTTACTGCACACAAGTACAATCAAAGGGAATTACTTTGATTACTTTACACTAGTCCAGATTCACTGACACCCTCCACAGGTCACCATTGCTCTGGTCTTTTGTGTTGTACAAAAGTCATAGTAACACAGTCATAGTAAGCAGAGTGGGAGGGTGCGTTATGGGAAGAAAAACTACACAGGTGACAAAGGTGAGCACATCCATTCAAAAAAAAAAAAAAAAGGCAAAAAAACTGATCAAGTGGAAAAAGCTAGTGTGGTTTGAGGACTGGTGTTGCTGTGGCTGACTGAATACAGGTTTTCCTTCCTTTGCTGTGGTGCTGGGGGGCGAAATAGGTGCTACATAAAGCTACTCAGTCTGTGAACACAAAGAGTTTTGATGATTCCTGGTAAGCGACAGGATTTTAACTCTGAGGAGAGTAATAAATCACATACTTACATACTATGTACTGTTCAAAAGAATGGATCACTACATTTATATTCACTATACCTCTGTAAATCAGGATAAAATAACTGAAATTCATTCAGACCACCACTTTACGAAACAGAAAGCCTTGCATTTTTATTCTGGTGTATTCTGTTACATTGACACATGTTTTAATTAACATAAAAAATGGGTAACCACTGCCTGGGTGTACAGGTCAGTTCGCGGAGTAAAAACTGGACAATGCAGCAGGTAGTCTACCGAGAAAGACTTAGCCAGTTAGCCAGTGATTGGTCATGCCAGGGCTCGGTCTGGGGACTGATTTGGCGTGGGGTTGGCTCAATGTCTGTTGTTTTCTATATCGCGTTAGCTTCTACCAATACACTAGCTCGTAGTTCTCCGTTCTTCAATACATTCTGCCACTAAATCAACGTATTTAGTGAAATGACAGGCATTGCTACTCATAAGTCAATGTCGCGATCTATAAAAGTTGGTATAATAAATATTTCACCATCGGAACGTAACCAAACAAATCGAATAAACCCCCCACCCCAAAGCATGGAGTCTGTTATTACTTTCAACGCACATAGAGGGAGAAAATAATGAGGGTTCTGGGAAGGATAACAACCATACCTCTACGGTTAAAGTTACAGTATAACCATACCAATTTTGCATTTATAATGCAGGTTCTCTCGTTTCTCTTCAATCGGTCTAATAAAAAACAAACGAAACAGACGGTAACAAAGAAGTAAGTTAACAAACACCAAAGCTAACTTTTAGCAAGCTAACGAGCTGCATTTCAACGCGAAACGCAGGGCCGACAGTGTCCGTGGAGCCAAATAAGGTCTTTCTTTAAGTAAATGGCTTGGAATGTAAATGTCACTCACCCAGAAGCCTGGCCGTAGAAAAATCAGGATCTACGATTGTAGAGCGACAACCGAAGCTCAGTCAATGGTAATGTAACAGGAGATGGAAACACACGCTTTTAGGAATGGCGCGAGCGTCGCGGCAGGCGCACAGTGATGACGTAGTCAAGGCAATTTCGCAATACAAACGTGTTTATTTAAAAGGAACTTGTAGAAGACAGTAGGATGAAGTCAGAATACAGGTGTTTATTTAAACACTATCTGCTTAAAGAAAAAATGTACTTCAAGGCAAATCCAATAGTTTTCTTGATTGAAAACCTTGTGTAGGGAAAAAAAATTCTGTTCAGTCTGTTTAAACAGGAGCAATTGACAGTTTGGTGTGCATTACTGCAAGAGATAAGTGAAATCAGACTACACACTGAGGTACACACAGACAGACAGACAGACAGACAGACAGACAGAGGCAAGACTGTGGCTCTACAGTCTTAATGTCTCTAGCATGTTAAGAGCACAGTCAGGCTTAGTGATGAGGTTTCCAAGTAAATTCAGAAGTAGTAAATTAAATACTCGGAAAATGTGAGTGTGTGTGTGTGTGTGTGTGTGTGTGTGTGTGTGTGTGTGTGTGTGTGTGTGTGTGTGTGTGTGTGTGTGTGTGTGTGTGTGTGTGTGTGTGCACGCGCGCGCGTAAGTGTGTGTGTGTGTAACAGAGAGAGAGAGAGAGAGAGAGAGAGGGCGGGCGTGCCCTCTGCTCTCGTACATTTAGTCCCCATTTCTTATTCTTTATCGCCAGTGAATCACAGAACTAAAGCCCTTCTCTCAGAGCAGCAGGCATGGAGTTCGGAAAGCTCTTTTTCCTTTCTCTGGGGACTGTAGTCTTCATCTACTATGCAGTGAAACTTCTCATTTTCAGCAGGATGCTTTTCCCCAAATTTTGGTTTTCATTGCCATACTCTTTCCTCGCTTCAATGGGAGAGTGGGCAGGTGAGCTCAGTGTGTGTGTGGGTGTGTGTGTGCGTGTGTGTGTGTGTGTGTGTGTGTTCTCACATACTCAAAGACAGAAAGAGAAATTCAAACGGTTACTTAAATAAGCTCACATTCTGTTGTCATGAAAAAATAAGTAGCAAAACTGAAAAATTCTTGTCTCAGTTTGTGCAGACGTGTTGGACTTGTACATGCTGCACCCTTTATTTTTGCAGAAGGTGTTTCATGTGTATTTATCTTGCAATATATGGGCATATTTGGACAAACCGACTGTTGGTGGAGTGGATAAAATGAGAAAGTCCACCTTAATTTTTTAGTAAATCATATTTAGCCAACCTTCACATGCAGCAGCCAGGAAATACCAAAATGTCCCCAATAGGCACTGCGTCATGGGAGCATAAAGACAGACAGGAGAACCATTCTCTGACAGTGCAACTAGGTCCTCCTGTATCTTATTTTGCACTGTTGCCACTTGCAGGAAAAAAAAAAAATTTGTTCCAGTTGCTGCAGGTCAGGTTTGACGTCTGAAGATCTTATCTGTTCCCTGTTCTGACAAGAAGAACCTGTTTGTAATATTTAAGTTCACAAGAAGAATATTGTTAATCTAAGTTAATAAGAGGCCAATGTGGACATTTTTAAAAGACCACAAATAAATGTTTACTTAAGAAGTTTCCCAGAAATGCAGACAGTTTGAAAGTGTATAATGACTGTTACAAACTGCCTGCAAAGGCCTCTGGGAAATATCTTGATCAAACACTGAAAGCTAAATCAGAATGTGCAGTAACAAAGTCCACGCTTCACTGACCCGTAACTCCCAACTGTTCTTAACCCCAGCCCTGAAAATTAAACCTAGTTAAACTAAATAAATAAACAAAGAGAAGACTATGTTTTCTTTGTAAACATGGTCAGAGGGAGATGGGAGAGAACTCAGAAGATCAGCAGGTTCTGGTCTCAGTAAATTATTTATCATGGGAATTGCCTGGCAGCAGTAGGAAGGGAAATGATGTAGCACAGCTCTAACTCAGTCTCAGTGCTCCTGGTGTTTAGAGGAGATGGTGCAGGAAAGTTAATGGACGCTTTCATTTTTCACATCTTTGCATCTGTGTTTCAGTGGTGACCGGCGCTTCAGAGGGCATCGGAAGAGCATATGCATTTGAGGTAAGTAAATCAGCGTCAGTGCATGTGTCCAATATCCTGATCATGTCCGTTAAAGGGGTGCATTTTAATTTATTCCTGCTGTTGGATTTTACTTATCTGTCATCCTGTGCTCCTGGCTCCTTCAGTTGGCCAAGCGAGGAGTGAATGTTGTGATCATGAGCAGAAAGAAGGAGACACTGGACCAGGTGGCCAGGAAAATAAGTAAAGAACTGCGTTTTTTGTTTGTTTGTTTAAATTTCAACTGCTTTAAAAGGGCTGATTTTAAATATATGGACAAATATGGGAAGTGTACTGAAAGAGCCCATTTTTCTTTTCTTCTCAGGTGACACCACAGGAAGAAAGGTGAAAGTCATAGTAACAGATTTTGTAAAGGAAGATGTCTTTGGTGAAATTGAGGACCAGCTGAGGGAGCTTAACATTGGAATTCTAGGTTGGATGAACACCAAACCTAATATTTAAATATCCAGTGTGTCTCCACTCCTCCACTTCACTGCTGTAATCTTTTCTGTTGTTTTTTTTTTATTATTTTAGTCAATAATGTAGGTATACTGCCAAACCGCATCCCTTCGAAATTCCTTGATTCTGCAGATTTGGACCAGGTCAGTGTTCTGATGAGTCCTTTTGCAAAGAAAGAAAGAAACAAACAAACAAACAAAAGGTGTAACTTGAGTTACTGTAACTTGAGCTGTTGTTCCCTTTTCATGTTTAATTTACCATTTATACTTTCAGGACATAACACGGGTGATAAACTGTAATGTGAGAACCATTGTCAAGGTAGGAGTTTGCTTTTACATAAAAAGAAAAGCCCATTTTAAATAGCTTTTACTCATCATAAACATTTACAAAAGAGAGTACTAGATTAGGGTGTGGTAGTCAGGTGATAGTCATGTGACTGGACAGGAAGTAACCTTATCTATAAAGGCGGTCTCAGCTGTGTACAAAAGGAGCTATTTTTAAAAACTTGTTTGTTGATGCCAAAGGAAGCGTTAAATACATTTAACAACCCCAGTGCTTTAATAAAATGTCCTAAATTATATTTGAGCTGTTGTGACCATATTTGTTGATCAAATTAATACAAAACAAATCTAAAAAAAAAATTGTTATTAAGCAGTAAAATGCATATTTAAACTAAACTTAGAAGACATATACAAGAATAGTAGAACACAGACAAAACACATCCAATTTATTTATTTATTTATTTATTTATTTATTTATTTGCAGATGTGCAAAATTATTCTTCCTGGCATGGAGAACAGGTTCTCTTTTTATGTTTAATTCATTAGATGCAATCTGCAATCCAGTCATATCTCAACATGCTGACAGAAGATTTTACACACGCGTAAACATTTGTCCTCCTTCCACAGGGGAAAGGGCTTAATTTTGAACATGTCATCTGGAATTGCTTCCATTCCATTCCCGATGTTCACTCTGTACAGTGCGTCCAAGGTGCCGCTAGCAGACCTGCACTCATAGACCTTTACTCATGTCATTTGTAATCTTACAGGTCTTTTGCATCCTTGCAGGTGTTCATAGAGAGATTTTCTCAAGGCCTTCAAGCTGAATACAAAGATAAAGGGATTATTATTCAGGTACCTCCTGAGGCTCCGCCAGCTTCCGATAACTGCCAGTCTCCCATAGTTCCCTCCCTTCGTTTCAGGCGGTGACACCATTCGGGGTCTCCACCCGAATGACATCTTATCAGGCAACCAACATGGTAACTCTGTCTCCAGAAGACTTCGTCCAGCGTTCCCTGTTGTACCTCAAAGCTGGAGACAAAACGTATGGCAGTATCAGTCATACCATTGTGGTAAGAGAAAGATTCACAGAAAACATCCATCTAATACCTGAAAAATGCTTAACGTTGCAAGAGACTGATGTTTACATACGATTTGTGTGTGTGTGTGTGTGTGTTTGTGTGTGCCACACAGGGTTGGATTCTACAGCATATCCCTCGCAAGCTCCTCTACGCCGACGCTACGCTACGCAGCCTACAGAACTATTCCAAGAAAACACAAAAGAAGCAGGGCAACACCTAAAAATTGGAACACGGATGTGCTGGATGATTGTCACTTTTATTATGTGTACATACGCAGGGATGCTCAAAGCCTTACACATAACAATACTCATAGAAAGAGTATTTAATAAATACATGTTGGTGAGGACCGATCAGGCCAAACATGTAGCTTTTAACTGGTATCTTGATGGAATAACAACTTTTCTCTGGTCGTAGTTCTCTTGCAGACTGAATCAGGTTGGATTTCTGTATGTTTGCTGCACTCATTTGGTAACAAAATACTTATTTGCGCCGGGGTGTTGGGAAATAAACACACATATATACAGAAATTGAAGCATATATATTATCTAAACCCTTTAGTGATGCTACAAACAGTATTTTTCTGATTCCTTCAGAAATTTGAGAAGTCAAAGCATGGAGGAAAAATACTGTCATTCATATTTCAATTCCCAGAAGTCATGTGTAGATGATTATTAATGTGTCTAATTTTCTATAGCAGCATTCTTTTTCTGTAAATAAATAATGAAAAATATTTATTTACAAAAAATAATTTGTAGTTAATATGAATATAAACAATAGAAAAGATATTGAGATGACACATTCTATACATGTGTTCTTTATTCTGCGTGCACAGGTGCACACCTGTAACCTCCATTACCGCTCCTCTCTGATGAGTTCAGGTGTCACTCATTATTCTGACACACAAGCAGTCAGGGGTGGAAGAGAGCTGATGAGATCCTGCATGGGGCCTGAGAGCCAAGGAGGCTCTGGAGAGGTGGGCTCCATGGCCTGCTGCTCACAGGATGATATACAGTGTTTGGAGCACATGCAAACATTTCCCACATACCTGGGATTTTGCAGGAGAAGGTCTGCAGGACTGTTTGACATAGCACACGTTAGAGACAGTTTTGACCTAAAAGAGTCACCAATCACTGGGTGACTGGCCTGTTTAGGCAGCCTTGATGAGTGATTCTACCAGTGAGAGAAAGGGCAGGGAACAGGAAATGTGCTGCACAGAAATGGAGAGCAGGATGGAGGCGGTCAAAGCAACCTAGATGATCCACGTCTGACCTGAGAGAAAACGATAGAAAAAGAAGTCAACTTCTGCCAGAACAGTCAGCCAGTACAGCAAAGAAATTAGAATGATCACAATCCATCTGTCAAGGTTGAAAAAAGACCCTTTTTAAACAAATGTCTTTAAATAGGGTTAGGGTTAGTTTTACATTTCACCCTGCATGTTGACAAATTTATTTTATTGTGAATACAAAAGTAGTTATGAAAACGTTAAGAAAAAAAACCTTTTTCTAATTAAATAAGATGGAAACATTTCTTTTATTACACATGGTAATCGTCTCTATTCGTTTATTTTAATTTACTCACAGGACCAAATTATTTAAAAAAAAATAAAATCTTTTTATTAAATTTAGTCCTCCGACACACTCGGTGGTAATATTCAATGCAACCACTAGATGGCAGAACAGGCATACACACTATTTTAACGGAATAAATCCGCATTTATGTGTGAGGTCACTTAAACTGAGTAAAATAAAAATGTGTCGAAGCCTCACATATTAAGATGTTATATGTTGCTTTTTTCCACATTGAAACAGTTAAAAGAGAACAGCTGTGCAAGATCACGCACAATCCTAACAAGAGGCAACTTTCTAATTGTGTGAATTCATAGTCTGTTGAGTTTTACGGTGGCTGATGGAGACCAGGGATTTTCTTCACCTGAGGTGAGCTACGATTTACTTTTGGCAACTTTTAATCTTCAAGTGTGAAAGTGTCTCCAACATCAAATAGCGTTTTTGGACTTTATTACGACATAATAACAGCTTAGCAGGCGCATCAACGTGCCTGGTGGAGGAACGCTTTCACCATCGCTGGATCACATTATCGCACAAATATGAAGTCAGGCCTGCTTTGATGTGTCCGATGCCTCGAGTAGATGAAAGATTAATTGAGGAAAGGGTGAAAGGCGAGTCGTTTTCATGTCAGTGAGCCGTGGTGGCGTGCGTGGGTGGTCAGGACTCTGTGTGTGTGTGTGTGTGTTTGAGCTGGGGAAAGAAAAGAAGAGGCAGGTCTGCTTCTGAGGATGCTCCCTGCGTGACTCCTCTCTCCTCCGCGGACACTGCTCGCTTGTTGTTTCAGTAAACACCAGAGTCCAGAGATGATCCAAGTCGAACCCACAGTCACCACAGCCCACCCAGGAGCCAAGGTCAAGACCACAACCTTCAGACACACATAATATACAAAACCTGCACCTCCTATAATTTTCCAGCATTGGCAATAGAGTTGTTGTTGTTTTTTTAAATTTCTATACTATTATATTCAGAACTCAATCATTCTGTCAGATATCAGGGGTCTCAACGTTTCTTGACATAAATCTAATTTTCCCCCAAAGTGATGCGATCAAAAATGAAAGAATGGGTGAAACGGGAGACTGAGATGGCTCGAAAAGGGTCACAGAAAGGGTGGCTGATTGTTCTGACAGCGCCGCGCTCACATGTGGCCTAGCTTTGCTTATGTAGCCTCACTTCAAGGCAAAGGACCACGCAAACATAAACAGCGGAGGAGCTGCAGCTGGAGCAGGGAGGCCGTCGCCTGCTTACGAGACCTCCGTACGGTAAACAATGGATGGAGTGACGCACAGGACTTTGGCACCGCAACAGACGCCTGCTGCAACTCAGAGAGGCCATTGCTTCCTTACGTTTACATCTCCACTCTGTCAATATTTACCCCACAGGGAAGCACGCAAGTTTCCATTCCTTTTGTACTGGGACGACAGTGAAGCTCCCTCCATCCCAGAGGAACGATGTTAGGCCAGAGAGGACAACTCTGTCTGGGCCTGGGATCCTGCTCTGGATGCTGGGAATAAAAAGCAGAATTCATGGATATTCATAGAAACGATTTATGTGCCCCTAAGGCTGGGTAGGTGGGGTGGAGTTGCTTTTGAATATCTCGAAACACCCTTTTAGTGCAAAGTCTTCTGAACAATTTTTTATTTCATCTGAGCCACACAAGATCTGACTCTTCACTAACCTGATTGGGAGAGCTGCCCTGGGAAAGCCACTTGTGATTAATAAAAAAAACAAAAACCACAAACACTGGGCTTCCAAACTCATCTACAAGAGTTCATCCTATCACACCAGAGATTTCTGCAGTTGGAGGCATTCGCCAGCTCGGCCTGACAGTGGTGACATCATCTGCAGCCAGGCCTGGACTTTCAGAGAGCCGAAAAAGTCCCAGCAAAGTCCGACTAGAGACATTTAGAGCTGCAAATGCGATCCATTTTTCTAAATTGAAATGTATGCGGTTTGTGGGTTCATATTTTGTCACATTCCAACAGAGAATACAGACTCATGAACTTTTATCGTGCACTTGCACCAGAGCATTTAATCAGCGGGTCCGTGACACTTTGCAGGTCGACTTTGTGGAAACCTGAGCTCCAAATGTCTTGCAGCCTGGGTCAACGTGGGTCAGCGCTCATTCACAGCCTTCTCCTAACCAAATCAAACTAGGTGTCACAGTTTGATTTCTGCAAATAAACCTGCATTGCCAGAGCCACCTGCCTGCCGCTCTGTCTGGACGTATGGTTTACAAAAGAGTCAAACAGACACCCAGGTTAAAGTGACTGGAAACCTAAACAGACCTAGACACAAGGAGACAAGACGCTGATGGGTGAAGTGGAAAAACATTTGCAGTATAGCTCACACTATGGAAAATAATAAAACACAGTCATCTGACAGTCCAATGCTGCTAGTGAGCATCACACTACACACACAGGAGATTGTATAAAGGATATCTGAGCTATGTCGGAACACCAGGCTTTCCTGTTCCCAGCTAACGCTCAGCTAACACCACAGACATCACCTGCAAACATGGCTACACAGCTGGTTTGGTTTGGTTTTTGTAAATCATGCTCTGCGATTGAAAAGGGTATGACATGTGTTGTCTCTGAGATCCACCACCCAGACAGTACAGGCACATTTTCCGAGCTGCACGGCACCTCGTTTTTCTGGTTTGATGGCTATCAGCACTTTCACATTTCTGCCTGACAAAACACTAGCACACAGCAGCTCTGCTCTGGGCTCAGTGCGACAGCTGAAAGAGGTCATGTGCAGCTGTGAGAGCGTGCATGTGAGAGTGCACATACTGGTCCCCTTTATATTTCATTACTTTCATTCACATTATGAACTCATTAAAACAATCCCATCAATAATGGATGAAATGGTCTTTAAAAAAAAAAAAAAAGCAGAAATTTAAAATTCAAGAAAATGATTCTGAACATTTGAGCTCATAAAGGTCACTGAAATAAAAGACCAGAATAAAATGGACATTAAAAACAAATGTTAAAGTGTACATAATGGTTCTCTCTGATATTATTTCTTCCACAGGAACTTCTCATTAGTCTTCCAGAGACTGTTGCTCTCTGTTTCTGCAGACCTACTTCCAGCTGCAAAGTTAGAGTTGATACAAGCCCTCCTCACCTCTGCCGGGTCGGTTAATCTGTTAATACTCTCCTCGTTACCCTCAGTGAGAATGTCCCAGAAGTCTCTGCGATTGCCTTTTGATGGTGCCTGTTTGGTGTTTGACTTTGGAGAGGGTGAAGAGCCGGAGTCGGTGCTAAAATTCCTTCTGGGTGTAAAAGGTGTAGTGGGACATGTCTTCATTGATGGGCAGGGTGGGGTCTGTTGGGCACTTCTTGATTTGGGTTTGAGTAAATCATCAAGAATGGAGGTGTCTCCTATCAGATCAGTGAGGAAGGAACTTTGAAGGGAGGTAGGTGTGCTCTGCTCAGGGGTGGAAGAGGTCTGAACATTTTCCCTCCGGCCTTGGACATTTTTGCTGGTCCTGGTAGATGATTTTGGCTCTTGCTGGCGTTCCTGTGCTGTGGGTTTGGATAACATGGCGGACGTGTCATGGCTGAAGTCCGCAGAAGAACGGCCGTCTCTGTCTGCGAAAGCAGCAGTCTCCGCAGACCCCAGACCACTGCTGCTGGCCCGATCCGAGCCAACACCGCCGCCCGCCCTGGAAGCTCCAGAACCAGAAACACTGGCTCTCTTTGTCCTCCTATGTTCTCTGGTACTGCAGACCATCTCTTCCTGCCACTCTGACTGCACACTAGGAACATCACTTGGAGCACCTAGAGTGTTCTTTCGGGGGACCTTTTTCTTTTTATGGGGTTCCTGAACACCAGTTTGTGGTTTTCTGGGGTTTTTCTGTGATGAAGTAACGCTGTTTTGTGGGGTTCCAGGCTTGGATTTAGGATTCCTCTGAGGGTATTTCAGAGTTCTCTGGGCTAACTGACAATGGTTTTGTAGGTTCCTGGTGTCTGTGTGAGATTCCATAGCAGCTATTATACTGGATGCAGAGGAGGTGCTCTGCGTTGTGTCAGGTTGTGGGAAGTCGTTTGTGACTGTATTAGACAGGCCAGGATGGTTCAGAGACATGTAATACTGCCTCAGCCAAGTCACTCTCTGCCCTGGATCGCTTCTAAGGATCTCCACAGCAAACTGGTGCACCGAGGGGAATTTGAATTTCGCTGCCATTTCCTCTAGCTGCTCTCTAACAAACACAAAAAAACACGCATTAAAAAATTACAGAAATAAACAAAAAACAGTGCATCTTGTTTAGTCATACAGGTGTAGCTGATATGCTACATAACAATTTGAACTACATATACGGTGGTACTCAACAAGGTCTGTACTATTAGATATTCTCAGAATCCACTAGACACAGTCTAAGATTAGCTTTAGTTCACCTATCCAGACTGTCATGCAGCATGAGGTTTTTTCATTTAGCTTCTGGGCAGGTTTTAAAACTTTTGGACTGACCACAGGTCGCTAGTGGCAGAGCTCTCTTATGACGGTGATGCTAACTTTTGTGGGCTTCAGTGGAAAAACAATAAATTAAAAGTGATGGCAGTAAAACATGACATGCCTGTGGACTTAAATCATTAAAGCAGCGAGGTTAATTGAAGGGACGTCAATATAACTTGCGTGTATTTTCACTCCCTGGTTAAGCCTCGGAGGGCAGAAACAGTCTTCCTCTTGGAAAGTGAGATTAGTACCACAAAGGTGTCTGTGTGCCTCCATGAGTGTTTTTGAGGGCAGGGGGCGGAGGTGAAATTATGGGACAGACGTGTGTACTTGTGTGTATACATTCTTCTGAGGCTGTGTGTGTGTGTGTGTGTGTGTGTGTGTGTGTGTGTGTGTGTGTGTGTGTGTGTGTGTGCGTCAGTGTGGGTTTGGAAGTCCTGAGGCGATCATTTTTGGTTAGTCTCAGGAGGTCTGCGGTTGTGAAGGAGAAAACTCCTGCACTGTCAGGCATGAACATAACGAGGTAATCTTTGGCATGATCCTGGGAAATAGGTGGAAAGGAAATCTCAGCGGTGGTCTTACACAGATGTACACCAGCACACAAAAGTCCAGGCGGGGGTGTGAAACATCACATTTCTGGTGATTTCTAAACAGTTTCTCCACATTTCTAGGAATTCCTTTGAAGTGAACATGCTGACTTTAAAACCACATTATTCTCACCCCTTTCCTCTTCTCATCAGCTTGATTGTTTTATTCCAGTTTAAACATTTTTAAATTTTAGTCCTGCTACCACTAAATCTTTTTGTCATGTTTTTGTGCCCATCTTATTTCAATCATCTATAAAGTCCCTCATTTCATCATCTCTCAGTTGTTGTTTTACTTGCACTACCTGCGTATGGCTTGTGGGGTTTTTCCAACGATGAAGGTGGCGTGTCTGGTATGGCGCACACTCGTTTTGGTGAAGGTTACTGGATGGTCCGTTTTGGGCTTCTCCCGCCCAACAGCTGAGGGGCAGGGTTGACTGCCTGGTGAGCTCGCTGACAGGCTCTGGTACAATCAAGAGTTACGGAAGAAAATACTGATATTTGGTTCCTAGATCTGTTAGTGCTCATCAGTATACTATACTAGCATAGTACCTAGCCACTAAACCTTCACTTTAAATACATGTATATCTTTGAAAACACAGTACATGTTGTCCAAATAATTAAAAATTGACCTAACTCTCAGCAACATTAGTTTAAACGCACTAGTATGAGTTTGTACAAAGTCACTCTAGTTTATGTCCAAATCATTTCAGCAGGCAGGAAAATAGCAGCATATGTACCTCTGTGTTGTCTAGTATGTGATTGGCTGGGAGCTGAGAGTACATCTTGCGTTCAAACACATCCCGTTCAGCAGCTCTGCCGATCAGCTCCTCTGCTCTGCTCCCACCCACCACACACTGATTAGAGTGGGTATACTTCACCTCCTGTACACGCCCTTTAAACACAAACATAAAACCATTGACAATCAGCTCATAAAAACTCCAAATAATCATAGGAATGAATCTGACCTAGCACACTGTCGATAGCCCCCACTTTCTGGCATTTCGGACTTGATGATGATTTTGAACTTTGACCAGATTTTTTAACCCTGGATCTTTCAGTCTGTGCAGATGTGACACGATATCCTGTGGGTTTGCTTTTCTTCAAAGGAGTGTGTTCTTCTTCTGAAGATGTGAACATCTCTATGTCTTCCAAGTGTTTTGATCTGTCTTTGACGCTCACACGTTGTCTCTGTTTGTTATAATCTTCCCTTTTTCTCCTTCTGTTTCCTTCGTTACAGCCTGATGTGTTCTCTTTACTCCTGGTCATGATTTCCATGTCCAGATCCTCAGATTCAGCTGAGTAAGCTTCAGAATGGTATGATTGCTGGACTCTCCTACTGAGCTCGCTGTGTCTATGTTTGTTGGCGGCGGAGTTTTTTTCACCCTCCTCATCCTCTGTCCATCTCTCTTTTGTCCATCTTCTCACAGGATGTCTACTTCTAATAGATTCATCACTTTGTGCCACAGAGATCTTGTCATTTCTCTCCTCCTCTCTGTCGTTATTGTCTGAACTGCTGCAGATGTTAGATGTTGTTCTTTGTAATTTCAGACATACTGTGTGATTATCTGGGTTGCTGGGGACGTTGGAGGTAGTCTTTCCTTGGTGATTCTCATCCTCTTCCTCAGAGCTCTCATCTATGCTTGGGCAACTGTCTTCTTTTATTAACGTGGGGTTCCTATTAACCCTTTCTAGTAGCTTGGAGAATCCATGTTGTAGGAGGCTCATCGGTTCAGTGGCAGCATTTCCACCCCTCTTGGTATCCACAGCATTCTTCTGAAACTCAAATTCATCCTCTTCACTCCCACTGCTGAAGTCTAACACTCCTTTGGGGACCTGTAATGCTTCTCGCCTCTCATTTGCTGATTTATCATCTGGTCTGAGTCTAGAATTTCCACTTCCCTGAAATCAAAATAAGCAAACAGCAAACAGCTGAAGATGGAACCGATCTGGATAAATAATGTGACCACATGGGTGGTTTAAGTATCTCACACATAACAACATTATTTGTTGAGACTGTGAACATGTGAGATTAAAAACTCTTTTCTCTTATTCATGCCTCTGTCAGGACACCAGTCTGTGTGATCTTGCCATATGCAAAGCAAAACAGATGTGTCTAAGAGTAAAACGTTAAAAATTAATGTAAATATATTTCCTGGATTTATATGAATAGTCATTAATGAGAACAGCTGTTTTAGCATTGCGGGACCGCTGCGCATGTTGTGGCTGACATGCATCACCTCAGAGTATTAAGGCATCCGACTGTTCCTTGCTGTTGAGAGAATATGGATGGACTGCAAGAGGAAGCACGGATGGTAGGAAAATGATACTAAATGTTCTTTTTATGTGTAAATAAATAAGAGAGGAGCAGAGAACAGGCTTCAGTGTGGTCTGAAGCTTCCGTTCCAAGCAAGTGATTATGTTCAGCTGTTTCTCACTATCAGAGCAAAAGCAACAAACAATGAAGATCTATCAGTTAAGTTTCAAAGTTAAGAAAAAAAGATTTATGAGCCAAGACACTTACATTACACTTTGGGTTGCAGAATACTTCATACTAATGTGTTTGAAAGGGGTCAGTTTAGTTAGAATCAAAACATTAACAAAATTTAAGGATTAAGACTGTAGTTTCTAATGATAAGGATACTGTCTACTGTAACTCTATATACCAAGTACAAGCATAAAACAAAAAACAGTTCTCCCTGTTTTCTTTTAAAGTAAGAATATTTTGTCATGTTGTTTTCCCATATTAATTTGGGGCATTAATAACTTTTGGAATAAAGTAAGAAACAATAAACTGCAAATAAATGCCAAAAATGGAATTTAAAAAAATGCTGAAGCAAAAAGCTAAATTAACTTATACGAGCTAATTGACTGACAGATGAGAGATTTGAGGTACCCCTTCTTTCACGTGGGAATAGAAGGATAAGTGGGCTGCCTGGGAAAGAAGACAGATTAAGGGATGGGAAAGATGTGTGCCCTGTGTTCTAGGTCCCCAAGAAGGGCAGTAGTACTCACGCTAGCTCCCTCCCCTTCGTCTGTGTGCACACTAGTGGTTGTGACTCCAGCCTCCACATGTCCTTCACGCTGTCAAGTAGAACATGTGATACATCTTGACATTCCAGTATAGTGCCACTAGTAGATTACATGACCATATAAGACTAAATTCCAAGGAAATGCAGTGACTGTCTTTTCATGAGTCAAAGGCACAATTCTCTAAAATGCAAGTTAGTAAAACAAAGCATTACTATTTAGCATTCAAACCTCTAAGATCTTCTGGGTGAGACATGTCCCTTGGATCTGCAACCTGAAGAGGTTTTTGATGCCGAACAGCTCCCCTTTGCAGTCACCATGCACTGCTTCAAAGTACCTCCGTGAACTCTCGTTACCTAAGACTGCGCACTGCAACTGCTAAAAGACAGAAAAGAAACCACAGTGAGTGAGCACACAAGTCAATTAACTGTTCAGGTGCTAAATGAGAAAATACCAGAAGACAGGGGGTGCTTATTCAGACTCAAGTTAACTGTGACTATAAATATTAGTTATGCCATACCTGTTTGTAAACCTGTCTAAGGTAGATAATCTCCTCCACAGTCCCCAGTGAAATGAGCCTAAGAACAGTCACATTCCTGAACTGGCCGATGCGATAAGCTCTGTGGAGAAACACATGTACCTACTACATATCACTTCTGATTATACAATAATATTTACACTGCACTAGTTTTCCTTTAATTATAAAAAATATAAAAAATAAAATAATATAAATGCTAATAAGCAAAAATCTCTACACCCCCAACTTCCCATGTTAAAAGATTTTGCTTTCAATTAACCCAAATGGTGTGGTTTAAGAAAATTAACATGATTACAGAATCAAACCAGTCAGGTCTCTAAAATTGCCAAAATTTCATTAAATTACAATGTCAAAACCTACCTGTCAATAGCTTGGAGATCACTAGCTGGATTCCACGTGGGGTCAAAAAGCACCACTACATTGGCTCCCACAAAGTTCAGACCGAGTCCCCCTGCCCTGATGACACAAAAAATGTTTGAATAAAATGCAGACAAAAAAAATTTGTAATAGTACACAAAATATTAAATAAACCAAAAACAATATTTAAAGGCAGAAAACACATGAAATGTATAACAACAAAACTTCTCTGTATTTTTATTTTCTTCAACTAACATGGTGGACACCAGGCAGAGATTGATGTGAGTGGAGCTGTTGAATTCTTTGACAATTTGGACTCGGTCTTTGGCTTTGGTGGTTCCATCGAGCCTGCTAAAGTCCAGCCCTTGTGCCATGCAGTAGCTCTCCAGCACATCTAACAGCTAGTTCAAAACATAAAGCCATGAAATGTTCACAGATTAATGACTTAAAGAGGGTGGAGGAAAAAAAAACACCTTTGCTCAAATTACTTTAAAAACAGAGAACACTCACCTTGGTTGACAGAGAAAAAAGAAGCACTTTATCTCTTCTTTGCAGATAATATTTCAGCAGCTTCTCCAAAACCTTAAAAATGAGTAATTAAGTGGTATGATTAATCCACTTTGAAACAACAAATAATGTGTTAATGACAGAGATTCTAAAATATACCTTCATCTTTCCACTATACATGGGGTCTGACAAAGCCTCAAACGATTCATCTTTGCATCTATGAACAAAATCTGGAAATTTTTGGAATACTGTGGAACAAATGGCACCCACATATTTTTCCTGCAATAAAAAAATACAAGTTGCTACTTTCAACTCAAGTCAGCATTACAACCTTCTATATGATAATGAAGAATAAAAAATTCAAGTAAGGATCTTATTGGGGACCTTTTATCAGCAAATACATCAAAGTGGGTTTGGTCACCCAATCATTACCTGAGACTTGCTGGTACCTGCAGTGGACTTAAGTAGGGCTACATTGTTGGCAACTTTCCTCAATATAGCCAAGTAAATAAAGTAGAGATCCTTCACTTTCAAGCCTTCTGAGTTTGTCTGTAGTGAAAGAAGATACAATTTAAATATGGACAATAGGAAAAAAAGAGAAAAAGAAGAAAATTTTTTTTTCAGTGTTAAAAGCAGAAATCCTATTTGGAAAGTAAAAAGGTCAAATTACACAGAATATATAATACAAATGTGTCCTAAGCCACACTTTGTCATTAAGTAAGCTGAATAAATACGGTAGCTGACAGGGTGAACTGACAGTGTAGCAGCAGCGTCTTCGCGTGCGTCCACTTTGACAACTGCATTTCTCTGAAGCCCTCAGCAGTAACGTCACATCCTCGGTGTCCAACACTGTCTCATAAACCGTCTGCTGAAAGTCTGTCAGGGAGCAAAAAACCACCTAGAAGGAAACACCACGGTATTTATATAAGAGCGTTGCACTTTTCCACCAATAAACGTCATTTGAATACCATGAGAAAAGAATACTAAATAATGACTAATTATTAAACAGAAAATAATTAAATTCACTTAATATTTATAATACCCTGTCATCTTTTTTGGGAAGCTGATCTTTGATGAGAGCTTTAGTTCTTCTGAGAAACCAGTGGGAAATCTTCCTGGCCAAGGCCTTGACAGTCTTTCTTCCTGTAGCTAGGGCACGTTTTGTTGCACTGTGCCTTTGTCCTTGCTCAATTGGATATGAATACTTGGTCTTGAACAGCCCTAAGTTGCCAAGGCAACCAGGTATGGCCCTAAAGAGAATTTAAATCAGCTGCAGAGCAACAGGCATCTGAACTCAAACATACTAAATGACATGCTAGTTCATACCAGTCCATGACACACCAAAACTCTTCAAGGTTGTTCTGTAAGATGGTGCCAGTGAGGCCAATTCTGATCTGATGAAAATGAGAAGAAGTCCACTTTTAACATCTAAGCATTTGCTTTGGGACAATTTTATATTTAGATGACCTATTCAAAAAAATACAAATCTTAATGGCCACAATTGTGTTCTTTGTTACATGTAAATCCACATTGAAATGACTGAAATTCACAAATAACAGGCTGATTTTATAATACAAGTTCTGACCTCACACTTCAGATCTTTCATGGCCTGAGTGATCTGTGAATTTGGGTTTTTGATCTTGTGGGCCTCATCCACAACCACAGCAGACCAGTCGATGCTGTATGGATGACAAAGTATTTTCATCAAATATAAGAAAATTCACATTTCACATTTAAGAGAAATGCCCCTTTGCAAAAACACATTTTTGTTTGTTTAGGGTGAGTTACTGGTGGTGTTTTAAAATTAATGAAACCATATCTTACGCATTAAACTCATCCAGACAAAGACGGAGAGTCTCATAGGTAGTAAGAGCAATCTCAGTGCGTCCATTCTTAATGCGAGCTAGTTCCTCCTCTTTCTTCAGTCCATGGACCACCACACACTGAAAGTGGCCCCAGGTGTCCAGTTCATCTTTCCAGTTATACAGAACAGACAGTGGGGCCACAATTAGGAACACCTATCAGATCATAAAAATACAAAAAGAAAGCAAAAAAAATTACACTCACATGAGTTGCTGTGTCTGGACAAAAAACACTACTTATTCTAACGAGCATGACTTCTTCACACCAGTAGAATATTTTAATACTTGCTTTATTTGGTTCATTTTGCCCAGATGACAACTGACTTTGCAGGAATTGAGGCCTGTTTTTGTAGACATCATCCCATGTGCCTGATTTGTGCAGCACAGCGGCAAGAAAAGCAATGACCTAAGGAGTTGGGAACAACAGTGACAGAGATAAACACAAAATGAAGTCATTGAAATAAAGCTAAAAAAAAAAAACGTTTTGTAACTGAGGTGCTTTATACCTGTACAGTTTTTCCTAGGCCCATATCATCCCCAAGGATACAACCACTGGAACGTATGTAGTTATTGTAAATGAAGCGGACACCTTCTCGCTGGTAATCCCTCAGGTATCTGTTGATAGTATAGGGGACTGTGTCTCCAACCACATCATTCAGCTTTAGGGCCACGCAGGAACGTGGGTTTGTGACGCTGCTTGGAAACACGGGTTTCTCCTGAGTCAAATTGGATCTCATGAGTTTAGAGACAAGCACATTTTCCTCCTCGTGTTCATTTTTTCTGTGATTGCTTAATTCAACCCATGCCATGGTAGCTCTATCATGAGAGGTGGTGGGTCTCTGAAGGGGGCTTCTCGCAAGGTGCTAATGGAAGAAGAAAATATAACATATTATAAATTCGGATGTTTCTTGTTGTCGTGCTGTTGCATAAATCAATGTCTGAAATAAAGCCAACATTAGTGTTATATGGATATCACCAAATTTTTTTTGTAACTTACCATTCAAAACCGAATAATCTGTAGCCATGGAAATATCCTCCTTAAGTAAAGTCACAGGAACATGCTAACTGGCGTTAAAAGGTGGTATGGGCTATAAATGCAATAACCGCTTGGCTCTATGTCAAAGGCTTTTAAGTGTTTAGCTGCTGTTATCATAAATTTACTTTATGTCATTACATTCTTTAACGTAAACTGTGTTTTTATTTTCCATTGCCGAGAATAATGCGATAAAGACTCGAGAGCCGCTGCTGTTTATCGTTTGTTATGTAAGGAATCGCACTTTCGAAATATATTTCGATCGATTTAGCATTACAATGTATCAACTAGAGAAGCTATCCGAAATTGAATATATGCTGCTATTACTGTTACTATACTAATTATTTGATCAAGGTTTTAGGTACAGGAAATTACATTTCTTCGCATTTTTTTAAAAAAAAACCGTGAGTAACGAAAGTGCGGCGTTAAATCTCCACGTATCCTCTCGACAGTGCGATTGACTGCAACATTATGTTCAAGAAAGCTCGGGATTTTTAGTGTCATCCCAGATGTCCAGATGACTCCTTACTTAGAAATTTAGATGGAACGATGGAAGGGAAAAAATTAATTGAAGATAACTGTTGCACTAATACATTAAATAGTAACAAATATAGTACAGTTATAATTAGGACAAAAAAGCAAACACGTAAAGCAAATATACCGGTAGCAATACCAATGTATGATATGACTAATGATAATAACAGCTGGAATTATTATTGCTTTTATTGACCTTATCAGTCATACTTAAAATATAGTTGAAGATGTGTACCTGCATGCAAATTACACTCTAAATAACAAGGATTTGTTCCTACCTTGAAAAAATTGCTACGATTATTTTGAATGCACAGCAGTAAAACAAAAATGTCCAACTAAAAGTTATTCTTACTGTCAGTTATTTATTACAAAGCAATACAGTATATTTGCATGTATTCTACAATCTCTATCAACAAGCATATGTTTGTTTCTATGCAGAACAGACATTGCCCCATTTATTCATTCCCGATCTGACTTCCCCTAAACATTAGTCATGGCACTCCAAATGAGACAGGACTTAGTCTGCTTCTCGCTATGCTACATTGCCACTCAAAAATGGAACTTATTGTTCCTGTTTTCTCAACACTGGGAATTTATAGGGCAGCTGCTACAGGTGTTCTCATAAAGACAGACCAAACACTGATGTCAAACATTGTACATACTGCGCTGGATCTCACACAGTTTTGTTCACACTGAGCTACAAAACACTGAAGGCTAATTTACAATAAAAACATTACAGTTTAAGCAGAGTGTGGCATTTTATATTTCCTTAAAAGTTATCTATTTAAATACTTATCCAATAAAATGGGCTCAGTCCACATCAAGAGCAGAAAAAAAATCTTTTTTATTCTTATTCTTTACTGTTTAATTCTTTATCTTTTTTGAAGAAACATAATTACATAGCTTATATCTTGTGCATGGGCAATCTTGTTATCCTTGTTTACCACTTTGGGGCCACAGACAGCCGTGATGACACAAGTGATTCTGCTCAGTGAGTTGATTTATACCGTCGAAGCCTTGATGACCTGAATTTGATGGCTCGCCCCTTTTGTCCTGCAGTGAGATGGAAAATCTGTAGAGCAACATACTTACGATTTAACTATCCCTCATTACACAGCAGCCCCCTAAAGGAGCCTTTTGTTTGTCTACTACAAACATTCTAAGTACATTCAACTCACTATGTCATCTGAGAGGACATATGCAAAATGTGCATCAGTGAGTTAATAATATTTAATTAAACCTCTATCAAATGCTCCATGGCACCTTTGAATTGCTAAAATGTTTCATGGTGTGATACAAAATGAAGAGTTGCAGAGATATCCATGGCTACTGTTACACCACCCTGCTCCACTCCTATCAGTCATGTTAGAGTCAAAGTGTCTGATCTTGGAGCAAAATATTCCTCTTTTTGGCTCATCTGAACCACCTCTTACCCAACATGAAACACTGACGAGGACTGAAAGAGCTGCATGACTGCACATCCCAACAATGAGGCTACACAAAAAACACCAACTCAGCAGAACTGGACGTTTGTTTCTCAAGCGTTTGAGCATGCAATTACTTTGCCCTTTTCTCCTCAGTTCAGTCTGTATTGGGAGGGGTAGGTACAGCGTGGTGTCTGTGGCAGTTGAGCTGCAAGGGAGATGTGGGACAAGGGTACATGCTGACTCAATTGGTTGGATTTTGATTGCAGGAGTTGTGTGTGAAGAGAGCTAAGAGCTGAATGGAGGTAATTATGTGTAACTTACCTATTTGTCTGCATGTAATCCCAAAACCATGAATAATTAACTTCATTCAGGTCACAATTTCATAATCATTACACACAGGGCATGTGTTTACGCATCAGGGGTTCAAAATTCTAAGGGTCTCTATGTATCAGTGCTCTATGTATACCAGCCAGAGAGGTTAGCAGGGCCATGTTAAAGGGCTATTTAACACACACACTTTCTCTTTCACAGCTGTACTGCAATCCCAGATAAATCAGAGCTGGAAAACTTTAGAAATGAGAATCAGAGAATCAATCAGTTATTGTGATTAGCCCTTCAGGCTAGACCTCTAATCCTGACTCAAGCACAGATTTGAATAGAATAGGATAGAATAGAATTATTTTATTGTCATTGTATGGTACAACGAAATTGTGGTGCAGCTCCGGTTCAACAGTGCAACAAGTAATAATACAGTATATACATATTCACAGTATGAAACCTATTCACAGTATAAACCCCAGCTACAGTTTTATAGTATTACACAGTGTAAATGGAAAAAATCTAAAGCAGCATTAACACCACAAATAAACATTAACTATAAGATTATAGAAGATTTTGCAACTGTATATGCAAGGCTCTCTGCCACTGCCTCTCTTAGTTTCTGCA
Source organism: Arothron firmamentum (assembly GCA_016586285.1). Taxonomy (NCBI): domain Eukaryota; kingdom Metazoa; phylum Chordata; class Actinopteri; order Tetraodontiformes; family Tetraodontidae; genus Arothron; species Arothron firmamentum. Next base: position 49,429 of record BJFM01004147.1, on the reverse strand, counting down.
TCTATTCTTTGTCTTCTTTATCATTGCCAGCATTTGAACCCCTGTTGCTGGGCCTGCATATCATATTGGTTAACCTACTTATGAACTCCACATAGGGTGGCGTGAATGTGGCTTAGTGTAGTTTTATCTGGTGTTTTTGCTCATGTTTAAACAATACGTGTTTCAACTTTTCTTCCCATTGCCCATTTTACAGAAGCAGGAGTGATGTAGGCCAACACTCCTCCTGTAAAAACTGAAGTAGCTGAGGTGTTTTCCTCCACGGCAATTAATGTGGAGTCACTTGAAATCTATCAGATGACTCATCGTTTCTGCTTTTGTTCTTAATTCCAAACAGCTGCGTTTGCACATCCCATCTTTCATCTGAACGTGATGCAGTGGTCCATTATTCAAACCGTGTCATAATCCAACATAGACTCATTTAGCCCCGAGGCCTTGGGAACATTGGAGGTGTTGAAAAATACAGACTCATATTCCCTGTCTTTAACTGGCTGGCTGGGTGGTCTCATAAGCACATATATCATTCTAGTGACCATTGTCTCCACAGTTCACATCAGAATATTTAAACAAACAAAGTGGAACACACTGCTCGAGTGGAGATGGAAACATGGAAGAGTGGGCATGCAAATTTCGGTGAGCTGTGCAGAAACATATGGGACCAAAAAAAGGAGAAATCTGAGTAGGTAAAGATTAAAAATGAGGAGTGGCAACATACCAAAATGTTGGGTATGACAGGAAAGGCTGGTGAAAAGAGGAGTGAGATCTTGCTCTGTGTGTGGTCTGAGGACCTCCAGGCTTGTTCCGGGGTGTTTGAGTGCAATCTTCCAGGGCTCTGAGAGGAAGGGAGAAACTAAAACAAGGAGAAAGAGAGATGTCTGCACAATAAAGAGAATGTTTGTCTTTGCTTGTGTATGAAAGGCGAATGAGTTTGAACATTTCTTTTATGTGGAGTAAGCAAGCAAACACAGATGCACTTTTCACCCAACCATCACCCAATGAGAATTCTTTTCTCTCTCTCTCTCTCTCTTTCTTTCTCTCTCCGATGCACTCTGTCTGACAGACATGTCACATTAATCCCCTAAACTGGACTTTTTCCATATGTCAGCCAATTGACAAAAAGATTTCAACTCCATAGGGTAACATGAAATCACTGCAGTTGTGTGTTTGAACTGTACACGTGGCACTAAACCTTCCCAGAACAAGGAAAACCCAAGCACCACATATTTGACAGTATGAACGGATTAATGAAAAATGCATGTAATTAGCTCACTTAAATGTACCTCACTCACAAATCCATACACAGTGTGCACGCCCATCTACATCAAAGACAGAGACATTCTTGTGCTCAATTAAGATCAACACTTAGTGAGGCCTCAAACCCTGAAACTATTTCCAGAGACATTTCTTCCCCCTGTTGTGAAAAAGTGGTCTGTGTCCAAGCGCAGACATTTGCAGTGAGAAGGTCTGGCACTTCAAGTACCAACACTCACAGAGATTATTCTTCATTAAGTTAAGATGCTGATCTCACGCCATCCGTCATCTGTAAGGGTAAAACAGAACCTTTGACCCAAGGAGAAACAGATACCATTGTCAACAACATACATGTACAAAGACAACATTCACAATTCACATCAGACTGGCGAATCACGTATGATATTTGTATTTTTAAAGAAATTAACTTTATTGATAGGTAAATGCACCTACAATTCACTCAGTTCAACTTGGAAACTGTTCCATCAGATGACCTTCTCACTTTCCAATGAGATTTCTATTCTCTAATGCTGTAATTAATACAATGAAATCAATACCAAAATATTGTCACGTGGAGAATCTAAACTTCAGTCAGTCAGTTTGATTTAAAAATTGAAAATTGAAATTAGCGTGTCCGTTGCTACATTTAATTAAGCGTTTTTAACATTTAGATTGGACATGTCTTGAGCTCATCCCCCTCACCCCACAGCACCCTGGTGTGGACTGAAATAATCATCACTCCATATACCAGTCACTTGGCTCTTGTGATACAAACACTTTTCAGAAATGAAGGGCATTGGAACATTATTTAGAACAAATTATTGTTGCACATAGAAAGTTTTACAGTATCAGATAGTAATGCAGATTCCAACCTGAATCTAAACAGGAGACCCTTGTTTGCACTGCAAGGTCATGGGTTTTACCCAACCATCTATCAAACTAGACACATTTACACCAAATCCAGAATGGAGGAATGTTTATGCTAAACTGTTAAATATAATGATGGTTCAGTTTGTCTCCATGAATTAAAGCTTTTCCTTTAAAAAGAGAAACATTCCCCTGCCACATGTTTGAGGGCTTTTACTTTTTGTGGACAGCACTTTTACAGAAACTTCTGGAACGCCACAACTGAGATGTGTGTATGTACTCGGATTTCAGTATGTACGTTAAATAAAAGCCAGGATTCTGTTAAGACATATTTTCAATGAGATATTTTTTTAAAAAAAACATCAACATTGCATCAACACCTCAGAAAAATACAGAACTAAAGCTTAAAGTTACCACTGCTGTAAAACACCACCACAGAGATTGTCTCACCATGTCTATTATCCACAGCTTTCCACAATATGCCACCTTGGGTTTATTAGTGGTAGTTGTTTTACTCAAGTCTGTGATGAACAAATGTGTAAACCTTCTAAAGCTCAAAGTAATGATCATTTGTAATTAATTTTACATTTCATTAATTATCTACGAAACATGATTTGAAAATATCTCAAATCTATTTTAAATATCTAAATACATATTTGCATCTGAGTGCTACCATTTAACATCTTATTTCTTACACATCACACTAGAACTGCAATCAGCAACCAACATATTGTTCATTTTCCAAAAACTGAGACAACAAATATGCTTGACAGGAACAAATACAGTCCAAGTGCCCTTGTGTCCTGACATCCGTGTCAATGATCTCGTCAACAATGAAAAGAAGAACAAATCTGATTCAAGTATGTAAAACCTCAGCAAAGTGAAAGGAAAATTAATTTTTTGCTGCAGCAACAGACACATAACATACAGGGTTTATTGTAAACATGGTAACAATGTTTAAACGTGGCATTCTGGCCGTCGGTTATGCTTTCTGTATTTTGTTAAACACAATGACAGTGTTTTACATATCATTCACTTTGTTTTTCCTCGGTGACATGCTACTACTCCGAAGAAACAATGAGGCCTGCCGGGCTGCTCAATCAGCATCCAGGCTGGGCTTGATAAGAGGCAGATGTGGATCTCAAAACACTGATTATGTCTTGTTTATAAATGCTGTTCTGAACAGATTCTTTGGTCTTGGGAGAATATTTTTCCCCTTCTCACTCAGATACACACAGGCCCTTATTCTGACACACACCACAAACAAAGAACATTTGGTTCCGTCGTGTGAAGGCCCATGTTTGTTAGTATGTGTTGCTCAGGGCCATGGCTTATGGTATCAGTACAGCAGTGATGAGAGATAAAGGTATACAGATCAGAGTTCCTACAATGATAAATTCTTACAGAATAAAAATCAAAGTGAGGGTTTGATCATGACAGAATTCAAGATGCCGTTATTTACACTCTGCACTCTTACACACCAGAATCTGCTGGCTAGATTTTGCCCATTTTTTGTCAGTCTGGTTTTGTATCCAATCATTTTCTGCTAACTGGACTTTCTCCTAATCAGCATCAAATATCCCAGCCTTCGAAAAGCAGGAATACAGCCTGGACAAGTCTCAGTCCAGCACAGGACACACACACACCATTCACTCACACACTCATACCTTTACAGTCACAAGGATTAAATATGGAGTTCACACGTTGGAATCCTTACACAATACTGTGTTTGCCCTGTTGGGTTCTGCCTAAACCCCCAGCCACTGGGTCCCCCCCCACCACCACCGCCACCACCGGTCACCCCAGCACAGCCTCATTTGCCCCTCAGAGTGACACTGGCAGGAAATGACTTCACGCACAGAGAATGAGTCCACACCATCAGACAACAAGCCCCTTCACCTCAGGTCAAAGGTCAGCAGAGTCATGGGGGAGTCAGTGCATGTGCTTAAAATGTGCATGAGGGTGGACTCTGAACAATCGTCATTGGCGGAGAGTTTGAGTGTTTGTGTGAACGATTTTGTGGTATTTCCAGGCATGTGTGACTGTCCACATGTGTGAATGTGATTTCCTTAAAAGATGGTTTGTGATTGTGTGAAAAACACTATAAGTAAATCATATTAGAATGGATGCAGAATGAATATCTGGCACTGGCTTAAAATAGTGGTAAAAATGATAAATGATCAATCTGCCAACATGACAATTCCTAAATGACTAAATTTATGAAGAATTTTGCTAGTTTTGCTTTTAATGTCAAGTAAAAAGTAACAATCATATGTGGAGGAGCTATAAATACCTCTCTAAAAAGATCCAAAAATCTAAATAAAGACGCTAAAATGGTAGATTTCCAAGTTATATTCGTTCAGATTTATCAAATAGAAAGCAGTGCTGATGTGGCATCTGGTACAAATGCTGTGTGAATGAGATAATGTATTTTAAATTTGAACCAACTCACATTTCTGACCTTGCTTTTCACTTGGAAGAGAGCAACACATTACCGAATTAAACTCCCACTTGCGCTGAATAAATCACAGATTTGTTGGAAACATTTAGAATAGTAAGTATGCAAACATGCTCAGTGCCCTTATGTTACAATATTTAACACCTAAATCTCTGTTTAAACTGTTCCCTTTGAAAGCACCATGCAAGTGGGACTTCCAACGTTTCTGCTGCTAACAAGTCATAAAGCTGCTCTGAGCTCCGTTTTGATCCAGCTGCTGGTTTGCTGTGGTCCATCATGGCCGCCTGTGCAGCAGTAAGGGCTGAGTGCATGGTGAGGGCCTTCAGGGATGTTTACGTTCCATCACAGAGTTGTCTTCAATCATACGCGGAGCTGTTTGACAGCTTGCAGCACCGCCTGGCCTCTGTTTATCTCTCCCAGTTTCCGACTGGCTTTCTCCACATAATCAGAGCAGCTTGGAACTGGAGGGTAATTCCAGCGTTCTCCATTTAAACTACAACATAAATAAGCAGGGCAAAGGCAGCCAAAATACTGAATATGACTGACTTAATCATAGGATGCAAACTCTTAAAGCAATCTCGTTTCGAGTGCATGCCTGAAATTACTTTATGCTTTATCCATTGTGATATTAAAGACCAATTGCAGCATGATATACTTGTGCATGTTTTGATCCCATCTTTGTTTTTATAAATTATGGAAAACTCGTAAATTCAGATAAGTTTGGATTTTAATTTGGCTAAATAACTGTTTAGCAATCAACATTGTTCTAATAGCGGAAGTTCACTGTTGGATCTGGAGGAGATGTTGAAATATTGAAACAGGCAGCAGGCAGTCGGACAGATGCGGCTGGTTTTACAACAAATTCATTTTATAAATTGTGTTACTAAAGACAGGAACCTTTGAATCACGCAGACACTCAACAACAAATACATCTGATATAAATTCAAACAGCTGCAAATAATATGATATAACAAATAAAAAATATAATAGTGCTAAACAAAACAAAAGCATACACAGAATCAACCCTGAAAAGTCCCAAAGATTACATGGAAAAACATCACAATTGCAAGAAAGGATTTGATGATTGCAAGTCTGTGTGTAATGCAGGTGCAGCATAGAAGAACAGAGTAAGTTAGGGCCCAAGCAGTCACCCTTAAACTGGATAACCTGTGCAACATCTCGACCATTTAAACATCCGAACTTTATTTGCTCTGAATCAGATAAATGTGCAGATGCAAAACTCAAGGGAGCAAGCTGCTAAAGATGATGTGACAGCGTTAATCCTGTCCGTTCATCCATTCATCTTTGTTTTTTGTTCCCTCGGTACAGGTCATCCGTCCATTGCAGGGTGCACATACCATTCATTCATACCTGAGGGCAATTTAGAGTCTCCAGTCAACCTGACGAGCCTGTTTCTGGACTGTGGGAGGAAACAAGAATACCTGAAGAAAACCTGCACATACAAAAGGAGAACAAGGGAGCTGAACCAGGAATCTTATTACAATCAGGCAATAGCTCTGACCAAAAAAAAAAAAAACCCTTTCATTGATGAGTTTTAAAAAGCATGTGTTTAATTACAATGGAATTCAAATATGTGACTCTGTATGTGAGCTGATGTTACACAGTCAACTGACAAAAGTGTTTGCAAGCTGAGGCATCCAATAAGCACACATTTGTCACCATCACGTTGGTGTGGAGCACAGAAATGTCAAACAATCTGAAACCAAATCAACATGTGCCTGCACAGCAAGGCTTTTTAATGAAATTCCCTCGCTTTGGGGGAGAATGTCTCAACAAATGTTTTTCTATATCAGTCGTGAGTGACATGATGAAAGGGGCCACAGGCTCAAAACATTTTAGGAATAAAGTTTAGGTTCCCCCCCCTTTTTTTGTTATTTCGTCCAAATTACAGATGTTGTACCATTTAACGACGTCTTCACGTCATAACATTTTAATCAGGAACCAAAAGAGCCGCCCTGACCTCCACATACACCGAGCAGATGGATGTGGACACACGCTTAAAAGAGGGGAGGGGAAAAAAGCATGGCCTGGTAACAGAGAGAAAGATTAACAGTCTCCATTATGATGATGATGATGAGTGCTATACATTCATTATATTATTATTCACTACATTGTTGTACCTGTGGAGTATTTTATTCACCAATACCCAATAGTTCCCAAAGCACTGCAGATGGTCCACACTGAAAGATTTAAGTATACGAGGTTCAATACTATTGGCGTTCTCCTCCGTTTAATCCTAACATGCTTCGTATCCATTTTACGTGCCTGCTGATTTTAGTGCTTCATGTGCACTGTTTTTAAAGAACAGGTGGTTTTAGACTGTTCGTCACAATGCTGCATCAGAGAGCGGGCTCGCCCTCACCGCGCCTGCAGGAGTAATTAAACAGAAATAATTTTTCTAGAAGTGTAAGTAGAAACTCTGCTGTATTTTACATGTACAGCAGTGGCCAACATGACAGATCTGAAATTATAGAGCTTATTTGCATCTAAAACCTAATTATATTTCATAATGTTCATGAAATCTGCAGATCTGAGAGCAACATACATCAGATGAAGTTTGTCCTTCTCTTTTTTTTTGCACTCTTAACTTAAATATTTGGTTTCTCCAGCTCTCTCTGGCAGAGTGTCAGATTAATTCCTGAGAATTTCAAAATCTTATCCCACACCTTTTGCTACTCAAGCCAGTCTAGTCCAGAGCTCTCTAGTTTATTTTACAGTGCGTCACAAATTTGCTTGATGGGGTCGCGGTCCGGACTTTGAGGGGGCCGCTCTATCCTTTTCGGTGTTCCAGCAGATTCCTCCTGTCGCAGGTAGTTCCGGCAACACTCAGAAGAATATTTGTTTGAATGGCGGATAAAACTCAAGCAGCTGGGAACCTCTTAAATACGCCAAGTGTTCTAATTCATTTTCCCATTACTGGATGTGTATTTCTGTAGATCCAGGAAAGGACACTCCCCAACACTCAGATTTTTTAGCTGCTTATCATTGTCAGCTGCTTCTCTTCTGGTTATCAGTCACACTATCATCACGTCACACAGCAGCGCCAGATTGCCTTTGCATGCAGACAGCCGATTAAAGGCCGTTTTGTGAAGCTGGGACTCCCATTACACCATGAAGAGTAACAGGGGAGTCATATTCACATCCTCAAGTGCCTGTGAGCGAGAGACTAATGATTCAGGCAAATGCTATTCAGTTTTGCCGTCAGTTCTTCCTCACTTACTGTACTGTATTGTGGTATGCCTTTAAGGATATTAATGGCTTTGGCTCGTTTCTGCTTTGAACTGTAATCCACCTGCAAATCATAAATAAGCACATGCATTAAACAAGGCCTTTGTGCTTTGTCCCGTGGCTGTTCGCCAGACTCCAGCCTCGAGAGGTGTGAAACCCCCTGAAACAGGTTAAAGAAGCTGACTGGCTGATGAAGACATTTCTTAATAATAAATCACACCACAGTTTATTTTCATAAAGATCAATGTAGTGGCTTACAATATCTTGCTTTGGTTTTTACCATACACCTACATTGATAATTCACTTATAAAAATATCATATATCCTCATGCTTGAGAGGCTGGGACAGATTTCAAGAGGAACATTTCACTTAGACAATTACAAATTTCAATTTTGCTTTTGGCTCTCAGATGAAGTGCAATATTTTGATTTACATGTATGTATTCACTTTATTGCAGAATCTTAAAATTAGCGCTCACACACAGTCTTGAATGCATTATTTTCTCTTTGAATAAACTTCTACTCTGTTTAACCTAAAAATGGTCCAGCTGAAAGAAAAAAACAGCTTGCATTTGGGTGTTTTGGCATCTTTTGTGCATACGTATTTCATTAGCTCAACAGATGCCTGCAGTATAATCTCCCAGAGTACTTTTACTGGCATATCTTTATGGCCCTTTACAGTATGCAGTGGGGTGGGTGTAGAGTGGGGGGTGGAGATGGGCGGTGGGGGGGGGGGGGGGGGATCACTGGCACCATGACAACAGCGTGAATAGGGCACATACACATAAAGATGTTCTGTGTTCAGACTTGATTCTGGTCCGGGGCATTAGGGGGCATCACTGTCTAACTTTATTCCTATTTAAGTCTTTTCCCCACTCTGAACACCAGGATTGAGGCCAGTCCGATTAAGTTATTGATGCGCAACCTCCTGATGAGGTTAATCAATGTTGTTCTAAATTATTGTTTGTGAGTTTGGCTAAATCACGTAACAACCATAGTGAGGATGCAGATGTTTGAGAACAATATGGATTATTTTGGGGAATTCGTGTTAAACGTTAATCTCAAACTGGGCTAAAGATAATGCGCAACTGATAACCAGAGCCGGTGATCGATTCTCTATTGATTACCTTTAATTCAGTCTGGCTTTAATCTGAGATTGAAATGAGTCATTGTCAAAATGTAATGAAGATTAAGGGTAAGTGTGGTCTGCTGCAGACACCTAAACTACAGGTTCATGCCGGTACCGCAGAACGCGCATTACGCAGTGCGTGCGTTCGTGCGTAATGCGCGTTGGGAACACATCTCCAAGCTACACGACCGCAGTCATTAATTTCGTATCACTGAGTAAAAAGAGGGCAATTTTGACAGTGTAAAGCAACATTAACGTGACTGTATTAATTAAGTGAAAGTAAATTATGAGCTAGTTGTGGAAGTAATGGGAAAACATTCATTGAATGAGCCGTAAATTTAGGCTACATTACATCATCTATACTTTACAAAAGCATCCAATAAAATATCTGTCACTGTCTGTCACTACACATCTGGTACCTCCCCTTAAATCTTTGTAATTTGAGGCTCCACGACCACCATCATGGTGGTGGAGGAATAAGTTAAAGACTTGTGACATTCCTGCGGACGCACGTTGCGCGCACTCTGACTCCAGATCCTCGCAGGGGGAGGAAAAAAAAACTTCCTACTGTCCACCGGGCGCGACGTGGAAATCCAAAAAAAAAAAAAAAAAAAGAAGAGGAAAAAAGCCAAACGCATTGAGCGACCTCAGCCCTCGGAATCTCCCCCGAAGAGATGCACACGAGGTCCCTCTGCCTGGGTGGTCCCTCTACTTTAGTGAGCTGTTGCTAAGCAGCTAATAATAGTCGTGTTTGCTGAGTAATTTTTGCCCTTCTGGAACCAATCAGATGCGAGAAAGTCCAGCGATCTGACAGCCCCAGAGGCGGGACCTGGAGTCTTTTTTTGTGTGTTTTTACCCCTCCTCCTTCTCTGCCTCCAAATGGAGAGAGGTCTTTTTCGCCCCTTCTATTGAATCTCAGAGTTCGCCGTGACGCGCGGCCCAAGGGAAGACCACATAGATCCGAACAGAATGCAACCACCATCGAGCTTTCTTACCGATCGACTCGTGTATGGGAATCATCTTGCGCAGCTCGTCTTTTGAGAGAAACTTACTTTTTTTTAGAGACACGGTGAATGCGGTGAAAGCGGCGGAGACCTCCGGATCGCGAAATGTTGGGATGGAAGGCGCAGACTTTGACTCGCCGTCTCCTACAGGAGTATGAAGTCCGACTTCACGGGTGTGAGATCTCCGAGAGTGAAACTTTGTTGCCTTGGGATATCGCTACGCGCTTTCGGGGAAATACTATAAAGTGGGAAACGCTGACCACCTCGCAGTCCCCGCAACATGGCCTCGGCTGCTAATGCGCGCTCTGAGCAGGAAAACAGAGACCCCGAACAGCCGAGGATAACGCGGAGGAACAGGGGCCACTGTGCCCGCAACGCACCGCTGGATTTGGAGTACTTGCAGCGGCCGAGCTACTGCGATGCGGGCTTCGCATTGGAGCAAATATCAGAGGTGCTTATTGTTCATCTTAAAACCCGGAGAGGTCTTTAATCTCCTGCATTCATTGCGCTCGCCGAGAGAATTGGCCAAACTCTATCCAGTCGCTGCTAGGTAACGGGACAGGCTGGTGTGGGGGGGCGTTGGGGGGGAGACCAAGACAGGCAAGGTTGTAGTGAAAGCCCAAAAGTTGTGCTCTTTATTTTTACTATTATTGGTGTTATTATTTAAGCCCCCCGCGATAACCCGGCTTCCGTTTTGAACAAGCTGCGTCCACAGAAACACGGCTGCTCGCTCGCTCCATGCACACATCCCGACCTATAACGGTCCCACACGCAGATTTCTCCCAGCCAACACGTATCAGTGTTTCATAACACCCATCTGTAGGTTTGTCCGCTCCAGGGACGCAGCACAAGCGTCTCTGGATGACCTCAACTCGGGCGATTGGCGTCCAGAGCAGGAAAAAAAAAAATCCATGTGGCTTTGAGTGAGTCTCCCGTGATGGCTCCTCCACTCCCCGTGCAAGCCGGAACACACGGGCTGCTGGACGAGGTGTGCAGTGGTGCACAAATGTGCACCCTCACATTTTGATGTTTGCTCAAAGTACCCCCACTCCCACACTACCATTTTTACACACATTAATCCCATTCATGAGGATGTTACTGTCTTAGGTTATACCAGTGTAATAGGGGCTTATTATCAGAAATGCCACCTGTGGCTTGAGAACTGTGTCCTTTTACTTCCCTGCTTCACCTCTGGAGGTCCAGCTGCAGTCCCATTTTAGCGCACATCGCCACAAATCCCTGACACCTAATGTAAGCCTGTCTGTATCAACATTTTCATAACTCATCACCGCGGAGGGGGGAATGACAGACACGGATCGGGCTGCCTGTGGGGGCCCTGCGGGGACAGAGATATCTTCCTCCTCAGCGTATCCCGCCAAGGCTACAATTTATACATGTTACTGATATGACGGAACTTGTGGCTCGCACCCAGGGGAGTCCGCTCTGGGTTTGGAAGCAGCCATCTGCACCACTGTGTGTGTTACAGAGTGTGCTTTTAAGCTGTTTCGCACCAGTGTGGCGATGAGGTTCCAGCTGCACGTGTGAGTTTAACCCCTTTACAAAGCCCGCAGCTCCACCTGTGCAGGTGAGTGTTTTAAGTGTTTTGTGTTGCAGCTGATGGTGACATTAGGACTCTTGTCTCATCGTAGGGGAAGGCAACTGGGAGGAAAGCACCTCTATGGCTGAGGGCGAAGTTTCAGAGACTTTTATTCAGGCTGGGCTGTTACATACAAAAGAACTGCGGGAAATTTTTGGTCGTGGGCCTGATTATTTTTGGAGCGTTCGCCGTGGGCCTCAGGGCAGCTAATTTGGAGACGGATGTGGAGAAGCTCTGGGTGGAAGGTAAGAAACTCTGATTAAGTGTTTGACATTTCAGTTTTGTCCTCACAGTATTTGAATGCAACACAGAGGCGTTCATATCTAACAATGTTGTTTGGTCAAGGCTCAATTTGGCCAAATTAAAACAAACAAATTGCATTAAAAAAAAAGTAATGTATTGGATTTGCAACCTTCTCAGAGGTCCTCAAACCAGGTCAGAATGCACACACAAGATGTGAAAGAGGTAACTGTAATTGCACTCAGAGGGAAGGTTGTAATTAAGTTCATAAGCAGCTTTTGGGGTAGAGGAAATTTTTGTCAAAGCCGCCATTTTGTGAGAGTGTGTGTGTGTGCACGAGTGTGTGTCTGCCTGCCCCCAGCAGTTGAATGCTCAGAGACTGTGTGTGTGGTCCCCTCTTGGACAGCTCTCAACTTTCCAAAAAGACTGGTCTCCGGCTGCAAGGAAAAAGTGGAGCGAGGAGAGGAATTCTTGTTTGTGGAGTGGATGGGCCTCCTAATTGTTATTTTTGTTGGGGGGAAAAAGAGTTTACAAAAGCTGAAAATTTTCGAGGAAAGACAGAACTGTGTGTATGGGTGGTTCTGGGGGGGGTAAGGGAAAGAGGCTCTGCTTTTTTTTCCTTCCTTTGATCCACATTCCTGTACTTAGGGCTAGAGTTGGCTTTAAGAATCATGAATGGAGGAGCAGATTTTGCTGTTAAGAATTTGATTGGCTGGTTTAGAACATAGTGAGCCAAACTTGCATTCAGGCATGTCCAATCCGTTGTTGCACTTGTGCGACTTTTTTCTCCATCTCTCCTTCAAATAAAAAAAGGCACAACACGTCAGATTAGACGAGCTCTGCTCGCTTTTACGGCGGTCTGACGGATGGCGTGTTGGTGTGATCTGTGGCGCAGGCAAAGTTGGTACCGGTTTAAGCAGTGTGGAGTCTCTTTAGTACGGCCCCTCCTGATTGGAGTCAGAGCAACACATTGTTTTTCACGCCCTTTTTTCACATGTCACACCGCGGTCATGAGTGCGGGGCAGCATGACGAACGGCGTGTTAATATGGGCGGATTACATCTGCCTGCTATCATCATCAATTCTAAACTCTTTAGGAGTCATTGAGGACAGCATATTTATGCTTCCAGAGAACTTTGGAGAGCTCCAGTACGGCCAAATCTGGGATAAACACAGAACATCATTTAATAATGGCGGCATCTCTGTTGCTTTTCCCTCATTGCCTATCATTGGTCTTGGAAAAAAAAAAAAAGGAATCAGTTCCTATCCACGCTGGGACACACCAAACCACATCTTAGCTTTTATGAGTCCCACTCTTTCCAGGATCCGCTTTCCTCATCTCTGTGCATCTTATCTCTTCGAAGCAAAAGTTGTGGTTTCAAAAAGCTCCTTCAGATGGACAACCCAAGATTTGGCCTTCTTTGACTTGGTTAATTTTCTGCTTCACCACCAACAAAACAACCTCCAAATTGTGTATTTTGAACACATCTTCAACATTCTTTTTACCTCTGTACATTAGCACCTCTGGTTCTGTTCGAGCGTACACCATAGACATTTGCATAACTTTGAGGCAGGTGGACAATTACAACACAGTGTTGTGCTGTCCTGCACTGATGCTCAGACAGCAGTTCACACACAGGAACACACAGATACTGACAAAGACACCGGGCTGCAGCGGTTTCCTTGGTCCCGGTACATGAGGGGTTCCAGATGTTGTTAGGGAAAGATCTGTTTGTTTAGATTAGAGTGCACAGCTGATGGATAGATTACTTCTGCCTGGGCCGCAGAGCGCTACGCTGGGCCGCGCTGGGAGACTGGCTCGTCACACGAGAGGAAAAGGAGGAGAAAGGAGGAGAGGACAGAGCGGCTGTTTATGTTTCATTTGACACTGCCCTCCGCAGGCGACCCGCGGTCAACCCCGCCTGGAAGCTGTGTGGCCTGCGGATGCATGTGTGGGTCTATGCGCGCGCGCGCACACACACACACACACACACACATAATCGTCACTATTCCCTAAAGTTAGCTGTTGCCGCATTTTTCTGTGTGTTCATGACCTCACCCCACGTCTGTCATTACGTTCTTTTTGTCACTTACAGATGTGACCGAGGTCTGCAGCAGGACGTGATTAGCTGTGCGCCGGAGGTGGACGGCGTGTTTACTCTACGTGCTGTCACGTGTTGCAGTCTTTGCGGGGACTGTCTGCTGTTGCACGGTGCTCCCTCGGCACTGTTTATAAACACTCAGACGCAGGAAGTTCGCTTTATTAGACAAAGCGACAGAGACCAATTGGGAGCGAAATGTCGTGTCTCTCAAAGAGTGATTGTTTCAAACCTCTGTGAACATATGGGATTTCAGCTAAACATTCATGGAATGAAAGTAATATACTAGTTGTTTTTCCTTATTGTAATTTAGAGCGGATAGTTTCAGCACTGGAGATAAATGAAGGTTGTTTCCATTGTGATGAGCACAGGAAATTATTAGCTGGAACAGGAAGTTGTAGTATTGTGCTCTGCTCTCTTGACCTCTCACAAACGTGACTCTGTGCTTCACAATGCACGCTTGTGTTTAAATTGCATTATCTTAAATTGCACGGGATTCTGGATAATATGTGTTGGTTAATGATAAGGTGCCAGATTAAAAGAGGCGTAGAAAAAGCCCCCTTTCAGATTTCATCTCGCTTACAAATGGAAAATTGAACCATCTCTCGGCATTCTGGGTTAAGGTAAACATGGGGCAAATTGTAAAGAAAATAGCACCACCGCCTGCCTCTAATTAAAACAGTATCACATAAACATTGGATTTCCTGTAGGACGCCCCCCCCC